>APFE030024170.1:191820-206515 GCA_000404065.3 Pinus taeda
ACACACACACACACACACACACACACACACATACACACACACACACACACACAAACACACACACTCAGTCATTCTTTCAATTTATCTCCTTATCTCTCCTTCCCTCCCTCCACCATCTCCCTTATCTCTCTTCCTCCCTCCCTTTATATCTCTCCATATTTATTTATATCTTTCTCTCTCCCCCTATGTCTCTCACATACATTCCTCTCTCTCTGCATCCCTAATCCTATGATCTTTTTTTATTTCTCTCTCACTCTCTCTCCCTCCCCTCATCTCTATCCCTCCCCCCTTCCACCATCTCTCTTTCTATATCTCTTTACCCCCCTTATATGTATCCGTCCACTCTCTCCCTTGTATCTCTTCCTCCCTTCCCCCCTCCAGGGAAAATTTTAGGGGCTAATATTCACAGGTGGGCTAATTTTCCATGCTTTTTTGAAAAAAAGATTCACTAATTTCCATTTTTTTCTAAAAATTATTCGCCCAAATTTTATAGTAGAAAATTATTTTACTTGAAAATCACCAAAAAATTATATATAGACTATATAAAATTATTAGAAGTTTTAATATTTTTCAAAAATATCACCAAAATGTTTAGAGATTGCATGTTATGCACTTGTGAGATTCGCCAAGGTTTATAAACTTTAAGAAAAAAATCATCCTTAAAATTTTCCCTACTCCCCTCTCCCTCCCTTTCTTTCTCTTCCTATGTCTCCCCCCATATCCATCTTTCTCTCTCTCTCTCTCTCTCTCTCTCTCTCTCTCTCTCTCTCTCTAATTTCCCCCATCTCTCTCTCTCTCAGCACTATATTTCTCCCCCCAATCTCTCTCTCTCACCACTATATGTATCCCCCCCATCTCTGTCTCTCACCACCATATGTCTCCCTCCCATCTCTTTCTCTCACCACCAACCTGTTCCCTTTCCCTATCTATCTATGTGTCTCTCTAACCCCCCACTATTTTTCCCTCTTTACATCCCCCTGCATGTCTCCCTCCTACATCCATATCTCTCTTCCCCTGCCTTCCCCTTGCCCTCCTTCTCTCTCTTTTCTCTCTAACACACATTCTCTCTCTAACCCCCTCCTTTTCATCTTTATCTCCCTTTCCCTATACCAATCTCTCCCTCCCTCCCTCCCTCTACCCTATCCCTTGTTTTATATTTCTCACTATCCTTTTCTCTCTCTTGCCACTTCCCTAATTCCACCTCTCTCTTCCTTACCCCATCCTACTCTCTTGCTCCCATCTCTCCCCCTTTTCCTCTCTCTCTAAATATCTCTCTCTATCTCTCTCTTTCCATCTATCTCCCTTTATCTATGCCTATATCTTCTTCCCTCCCTCCACCCTTTCTGTAACATCCCCTAGTTACCCCATTGGGTTGATGACATTCATAATACTACATCAATGGGACCCAATTGTTGAAATCCTAGGCTCACCTAAAAAGGGTTGTGGTCAATAGAGCTATGAAAAGTTTTGTTATAACTGCGATGAAAATAACAGAGAATTTTATCCCATGTGTGTCGATGCTTAGATTTGTACATTTGCAAGATATGCACAATCATCCTTTTGATGACCTCTATTTGGCCATCGAATTGGGTGTGTAAGAAAACAAATTTGGTGATCTTGGTGTCAAATAGTGACATGAGGCTTGACCAGAATGTGCTTGGGAACCTACTATTTCAACTTGATATCATGCTCTATGGTATACAAAAATGTATCCACTCCTATTCGAACTTGAGCTTGATAGTGGTCTAAGCTACGGTTTTCTTCTTGTAGGTTGTCAAAAGTGGCCATCTTAGAAAATCGATCAACAACCATGAAGACATAGTCATTTCCCTTCTTGGTTGAAGGAATACCATACATGTAGTCCATCGATATTGATTCCAAAAACATGGTAGGAGTAGGAAGAGGGGTTTATATACCTTGTTTCTTAATAAATGATCTGGAAATGGCATAAGAAGCATAGGACTTGATATACCTACTGATGTCCTATCAAAGTTTCGGTCAATAGAAATACTATTGTGGAGCACCGACACAATATTTTGTCACGCCTACTGCACTTCCTTGTGTCATACACCAGAGTGCCCTGTTAGTGTCAGTCTTTGAAGCCTTCCTCCAGTGATCAAACATGCTCTTACAAAGTGATTTTAAGGTGTCAAGGTCAAATTTTGTCATTTCAGTGAATCTCCAAGCAAAATTTGGTCACTAGGTATTAGGTCTAGGGTTTGTTTTCACTCCTTTAAAATTTGTCCAAATGTTAGTCCATGTCACCATTCAGCTGCGTGTACCATCATTTAGAGGGTTTTCATCATCATGTCAGGTTCCAATGGGTCATTTTACACCTTGTTCATGCTTCAGTTGCGCTTAGGTAAGGTTCATTTCCCTCTCCTAGGGTTTTGAAGGTAATTTCTCTTGGATGGTCAAATCATTAGCAAAACTTGTATCCTGGTGTTCATACACCTTCCCCTATCCTTAATGTACCTTATTAAACACTTCCCATCACTGAAATCCCTCAAATTCCTCATTTTCGCACAAACCCTAGTTTCTTGCTACAACTTGACAATTTTCTAAGCTAGTCTTGTGTTTGGCCCTTTTGGACCCCTTCCCCTCACTCAATATTTGAAATTCCACTTTCCCCTGCTTCCTAACATCCCTCCCTACTTCTAAAAATTTTCTCAAAAATTTATAAGCCGCTTATCCCCTTCATTTCACTTCATTTCGACAAATCCCCTGTTCCACACATCGGGATAGGTTTTACTCCAATGATGTTTCTAATAAAGAAAAGATGAATTTGGAAAAACTGAGAGAATTTTTTGTCCATAATAGGCCAAGGAAAAAAACCTCCTTCATGTTTTACATAGGTGTCATGGTTTTAGAGAAATGTCAAAAATACAGTTGCCTCAGGAGAATTGATGCACCTCTGAAGTGACCTTGGGAAAATCAAGATTTATCCTATTTTGGTTGGCCAAATGACTTTCTTGATGAGTCAAATGATAACTAGACACAACGATCTTTCCAATGAGCTATCCTAAGCTCAATTTTGGGTTGAGGAAGACCTTCAAAAGTTGACTGCAACAGCACTTTGTGTTGAGGCAGCCTCATTTTGCACATTTTGACCAGTCTTGGGAGATTTGACTTGTGACAGAGCAATGAACTCCAAATTGAAAAATTCAAGCTGGGTTGGAAATTATACTCAATAATCTTTCCAACGAGATATCCCACATCCAATTTGGATACCAGGAAGGCCTCCAAAATGTGTCTGCAAAAAGGCATGGTGCACTCATCCAGCGCGGCGCATTGGGCAGTGATTTACAGTGTATTTTTATAACGAGAGCGAAGAATTGAGGTGGCGTGGCACATAGGTCTATAAAGCCTAAAATCCATTAGAATAATCCTCCAAATCTCCAAAATTGCAAATTATTCATTCCACAAGTAAGTTAACACTTCCATATTGCCAATGTATGAGTTTCCATTAGTGTTTATGGTGTTTCAATAGGTTAAAAACGAAACCCTAGTTCCTTGCAAAGTTGTGTTGAGAAAATTTCCTAAGGTTTGAAAAATTACAATTTTGTTGTTGTATCCCCATTTTCATTTTTCTCTCACTACACTTCACTCATATCACTTTCCCTCTCCTCTTTCATTCACACTCACCTATCCCCTTATCCCTAAAACTAAAAACCCTAATAGCTAATCCCACTATTCCCAAACCATAATTTGCATCTCTAAACCCTATCACCCCCTAAAAACCCTATAGCTAGTATCAAATCCTCCCCTCATCAGTCCCACTCATCCATGGATGCAAAACATAAAAGAAAACCGGCAAGCAGCAAAGAGAAGGAAAACCAAGTTGACAACACTTGAAACAAGAAATTCAAGCTGATCGTGAATCTTGGCTTGAGAGGACAAACTTGCACTTGGAAAAAATGCTAGAGAAGGCCAAAAATGAGAAAAAAATGTTGAGGAACATGGCATACCACTACTTGTCAAGAAATATGGTGTGCAAAGAAAGAATCAGGTATTTGAAAGCCAAATTGAAGAAAGCCATGAGGAAGAGAAAAGAGAAAAATAGACTCCAAATCTTGGTTGATTCTTCCTTAGCCCAACACAACACCTAATGAGGAACACTCAGCCCAAATTTCAAAAACTCTGGGAAAGATTTTGCAATTTTGAAAATTTTGGCCTAAAAAACAGGTTTTTCTGCCTGATGCGTCGCGCCTCTTGGCGCACGCTTTTGCTAGAGACCTCATTTTGAGGA
Source organism: Pinus taeda (assembly GCA_000404065.3). Taxonomy (NCBI): domain Eukaryota; kingdom Viridiplantae; phylum Streptophyta; class Pinopsida; order Pinales; family Pinaceae; genus Pinus; species Pinus taeda. The sequence goes on from APFE030024170.1 coordinate 196,070, forward strand.
AAAATCAGCATTTTTGGATTTTTCATGGAAAAATATGAGTTCCCTCACATGGCCAAGAAATTTTGACAGGTTTTGAGCTTCGAAAAAGGTCAAAAACACCTCAAAAATGACCGATCTGCCCCTTTTTGGACACACAGGAAGCAGTGTTGGGAGAACTAAATTTTGGATGGACAAATGGAGGTAAAATTCCAAAATTCCACTTGTTCTGGAAAGTATACAGGTAGACCGTTCCAACAAGCCCACTTGGAGAAAATTTGGTGCACAGGAAGGCCTCCAAAATCAGCTGCAAAAAGGTGCTACACATAGGGAAATCAGCATGCCGCATAGAGTGAAATTTGCTCATTTTGGCCAAAAAACTCTGTTTTTCGCCTAGTTTCTTCACAGTTTGACTTTTATCTTTCTAATAGTAAAACTCATGATGTAATTTAATGTGAATTGATGGATTTTGATGTAACTATGCTAAATTTTCACTCATAGTGGTAGATTCATCATGAAAAAGTAGTTTGAAACTGAATGAATCAGTTTCCTAGGTTTTAGAGGCAAGCTATTCCACTGCCTACTTTTTAGTTCTTAGTTTAGATCTGGTTGAAACAGCTCCTAAAATCATGAATTCGACCCCTAAATCCTAGCATGATTTGTTTTTTTCCTATATCTAGTAGTTTTTCAGTCATTTGTAAAGGTTGGACTCTTGTGAATGCTTTGAGCATTATTGTACATTCATTTTCAGCAGTTTGGCAAAGGAATTGACTAGGGTTTGCAGCACTTTATGGGATTCTTGTGGCATCTTGATTTGGTATTGTGTTTTCTTCTGTAATTGCAAGTTTTACATGTGATTTATGTATGCCATTATCTCTCTTTGCTTCATCTTAATTAAATCAAACAAGGACAAAGGTAGAACATTGAAATTGCAGTGCTCTACCTAGGGTTTTGTTTAGTTATCTATGTTTTTAGCTATTTGAAGATGATCCCTGAGTCTTTCATGCCCTCTCCAACTCCTCACCAGTCTAAAATCTCTCCATATCATTCAATTCGAAGTGCTAAACCATTTTCCTACCTCGCCCCATAGAGATCTCTGCAAAACTGTGTCCATTCCCCGGACCCAAATTTGCCTTTCACAATTGAGGTAGCAAACCCATCTTAAATTCCATAAAACACCTCTATACACATACCTATCCTAAAATCAATCATTATATCAGTCATCTCAAGCTTCATTGGCCATCTTTTCTGAGATTGACAAGCAAAGATCCCTCTTTCGACCTGGTAGGGCTAGCTACCAGGTTAAGCGTGGTTTGATGTTACCCTAGATCCTGCCTTTCTCAGCCTGAGGTAGATTTAGGCCCTAACATGCCTAAAACTTGACAATTATGGAGTGCACCAATCCTGATATGTAGTCCAGATCCTCTCTAAAGACTTAATGAAAACATGCCTTGAGCCTTTCCTGAAGAAGTAAACTCAAAACCCTAATTTCAGGGTCAGTACGACTGTGACACTAGAAACTCGTGATGATGGTGAGTTGCACTATATTAGCCTTCCTTTTCCAGTAAGATTTTTACTTGGATAATCATGTTGATTCCTAAAAGGGAAGTTTTCGCAAAGAGGACAAGAAGATTTGTGATCTAGAGGCTTCCAAAACGACGAGATGGAGGTTGTTCATTATGGATGTGGTCGAATTCTCCCAATATTTCCCTTTGATCTTATCCCTAGTATATTCCTCCTTGAGATGAGGGCTTTCCCCTATCTTTGGAGAGATCCTAACTCCCTCTCCCTACCTATATATTCATCCTCCCCCATTAGAAAATGGTTGGTCTCTAATTATTTGCACCCTTATGCTGAGATAATGCCTACATGTTATTCACTTTGGCTTGGAGAAGGAGTGCTTGCAGAGCTTGAGCTTAGACTTGGAAATTCACTGAAGGAGCAAGTGATCACAATCTTCAACAAAGGAGTGTGTTATAGCATCATAATGAAGTAGGTCTTCTCCCTCTTCTCTCATTTCAATTGTAATTTAGGAGAGTGTCTCATAGATTGTCACATTGGTTTCTATTACCACTCAATGGGCTAGAAGGAATGTCTCTCTTTGTAGAGAGGATTTACCTAGACAACAAAATGGAAGCTCCACTAGGGAAGCTATAACCTTTCCATCCATTCCTTTGATCAAATTCTCTGATGAGTTTGACCAACTGTTGATTTCTTGGCTTGTATGCATAACTTCATATTTATGCAGTCACTGTTTATGCTTGAGAGTGTTGAGCCTACTCTGATTTTGAAGATCTTTTGTTTTTTCCTTATTTTCCTCTCCCAACGTGTTTTATGCTCTAATAGAAGTGCTTCCATCACTGATTTTCAATTTACAGTCATTCTACTTTGCCTTTCATCACCCTTTTTCCTTTAACATGCATGTTGATCCCAGAGGATAGAAGAAAATTAGTTTTCTTCTTGTTTTCAGTGGTTTTCAACCTCTGTGAGTGATTTTCCAGTGTAATTACAGTGTGTTTGTCTTGATTGTTATCCTTGTGTGATTGTAATTATCTCTTGGATTTTGTTGATGTGTGTTTGAATCTTGATTGCTTTCTAGGGTTTCTAGGTCACCCTTCACTCATCACTTGGCTTGTCTCTGTGAGATTGATTGCTTCCATTTAGGAGATTTGCTGGAGTTAGGACTCCATTTTCAGGTTGCTTTCGGTTCATGTTTGTGAAGTTATTTTCATTATTGTTTGATTATCCTGGTACTTTGAAAATTGCTTCTACTCCATTGTCAAACGTAGATTACAATTGTTTGCTTTGGTGAAATTCAAAGTGAATTCTTGTTTTTTTTCATTGTTTCGAAAAGAAAAATGAAAGGAATTCTTCATTTAAGTATTTTTTGAAACAATTTGTATTTGAAACCAAAAGTGAAGGAAATTTTCATTTTAAGTTGTTTTGGATTGCATTTTCCCCTTTACTTGTGCATTAGTTTTCATTTTTGAATCAAAGTGAAAGGAAAAGAATAAAAATGTTAGTGCATCTTAGTGAAAGAAAAGTGATTTTTTTTTTTTTTTTTTATCATAGGATTTCATTTTGGCATTTAATTTGTTAGTGAAAGTGAAAGTGAAAGAGTTATGTTTTGATGAATTTTGCTTGATTGATGAGTTATTTGGTTGTCTCTCTTCCCTTATTAGCTTAGCCTTCATCGAATGAAAAGATTTCATTTTTCTCATTTAGTTTCATCATAGGAATTCAGGTGACATCGTAGAGCCATAAAATTGAAACCTAATTCAAGATAAACTTAAAATTTACCTCAATTAACCTAAGGAGAATTTGTAACCAAACACAAATATCTAGAGGTTTAGGCCAGAGACGTGTTCTGATGTATTTAAACATAGAAGCTATTGTTAACTACCTGCATTGTATCCTGGGGTGAAATTCCGTTCCAATACAAAAGTATATCAAAGGTTCTTCAGTACTTTAGAGTATATAGGAGGCACTACAATATGGAAAGTATATGGGAATGCTCTCACCGAATGATTATGCATTAGACAATGCTAACATGGAATTGTGTTCCCCATATCGTTGAGTATATATTGGGAGACCCCACTAGGTTGATATCCTTTATCCATAGCTAACCGAGTCATCCGCCTTATAAACGTGATACACTGAAAACAACATTTGGGGAGATAGACCGTCATATGCCAAGTCCTTGGTTTTAGCTAAGGTGCATATAACGGGTCATGGATACTTGGTAAACCCTCTTGCCTAGAATTACCCTTTTTTTATTTATATGTTGTTTCGTCTCATAAAATTAACTACCAATGATAACATGTCAAACCCATGAAGTTGCTTCTTGGCCTCACATTGAGTAATTCCTTATAAATTTTAATTTAATACGCGCTCAAAGAAATCATCTCTACTCCTTCTACTCTTGAGATAAAGTCATCGTCCTTAAACCATTGTGTTCACCTCACAGTTCCCCTTCATCATTGATGAGCCTCGGTATTGCATCAAGAATGTTGCAACTCCCAAGGCTACCGATTTTTAATTATCAACCCCAGGTTCGTACAAACTTAAGAGGTATCAACACTATATGTGCAACATACAATGTGTCCTTCATTTTCTGTCATGATGTAATGGAGTGCATGTACTGAAATCAAACCCTAAACTAATTGCAGAAAATGAACTAGAATGGTAATCCTGACCTATTGCAAGAAATAAAGTAGAAGGAAAGAAACATATTCTAATTGCATAAAGATCATGAACTAATTGTAAAAGAAACCTAACTTAACCCTATTTATCACATGTGATGATTTAAACTAACTGAGCATGGAATCTGATCTAGAGAGTGCTAACTGATGTGTGCATGAATAAATATAAAATAACTTTTTCCTTTTTATCTTTTTGCTTGAAAAATGTAAATGCTAATCTTGCTTGGTTCTTTGGCACCGGAGACAGGCGTGGAGGAAAAGGAGTACAATGGTTCAGATTTATTGGAGGGAAAGTAGGGGCCTAATCCTAGCTTCTAGTGATGATTTTTATCAATTCAGGCTCAAAACAGGCCACTACAGGTTTTCCTACAAGATGTCTACAAGTACTAGTTCCTACAAGATGTCTACAGGATCCCCTGTTTTATTACAAAAAGCAGGTTGAAAGCTTAGGAAGTGGTATAGAAGGTGGAATGGAGCTTGGTAAAGGTGGATAATGGAATAATAATGCATGCAGGTGGTGGAAACTACCCATAACTCAAGGAAGGGCTTCAAGATGGGTAGATTTTCTCAATGGAAATGACAATTTTTGCTTATAAAACAAGAATTTGGATTGAGACTTTAGTGGATTTTGGTGACATGAGTGGATGAGGGGAGATGAGGTCTCCCTGCAATGTAGAATCTCCTACAACAACACACATTATTTTCTACATCTATCCACAAATTCATCTATACATGGGAAAGATTTATTAAATAATGGAAAGTTACTAGTCTAAAATCTAGAAATTCGAGAACTAGTGAGCTAGTAAATCTATCAAATGCCTAACCTAATCAAGTGAAAATGCAATGGCGTAAAATTTTTTATTCAATAGAATGTTTTTTTGATCTAATGAAATTGGAACCAACTCGATTGAAGCTCGTTAGCATGCTCTAAAAAATAGAAGAAATTTATTGTTCTTTGCTAAAAAGGAGTTCAAGAAATCTAGATTATGGAATAAGAAGACTAATCCAAGTTGCTCAATGATTGATATGATCTTGAAAAAAATTTCAAATGATGAAATGATGCTTTTGATCCCTTAAAATAACTTACATCAACCATTTAGCTCAATCCTTTAACAAGAAATCATTAATACTAAATGCAAAAATAGAAAGAAACAAAAACAAGAGATGCATGCAAATAAGAAGTGAAAAGAAGGAAAGAAAATGATACAAAAGGGCTCCAAGGATCCTAGGATGGCCAAGCCCAAGGAAAATCAGATACCTATAGAGGAGAACAAGATTTAGAAGCTGAACATGACACCAATCTTCATTATTTTCATCAATACAATTACATCCCTGCAAGAAAATACAATGGAGCTGCAAAAATAAGAGTTCTCTCCACAAGAAGACTAATAAAACACCCCCCCTAAAGGAAAATTCGACGTGGTACTTATAAAAAATGATTAGGAATCATTCCCCATGAAAGGAGGAAGCTTTCCCCACCAAAATCCCTTGATTAGTGGATATGGTTCCCAATACTAGGAATCTGCATTAAATGGCAGGGAACACATTCCTAGATTTTCTCAATCATTGGAGTTCCACAATCTGTGCCATAATTCCATAATATCTTTTTGATTTATTATTTAATATCGATCCTCCTATAGTAGGGAGGAAGTCCCTAAATTATCTCCTCCTATAAATCTTCATAATCTACCCAATATTCTCATAACATTCCACAAAAAATAAATAATATTAGGCACAAATATGAAATTATTCATAAACCTTCCTAATGAACATATTAAAGTTAAAAATGAATTATCTAATGAAAAAATAGAGGTTTAATTTGATGAAGGATGGTCATAGGCCTTAATTTATGTTTAATTTAGAGGCAGGAGCCTTAATTTATGTATAATTTAGAGGCAGGAGCCTTAATTTATGTATAATTTAGAGGCCCATCATACCCCACTTCTGAAAGTGTTGCTCATCCTCTGAGCAACTTAATGACCTCATTATGCCTCCTTCATGACCCTGGTGGCCTCTCTCTTGTGCACTCCTTAATCCTTTCTCTTAAGAATCTTGGTTGTAAGTTCTACAAGGACAAGCCCAAAAATCTATTTGTGCAGAGACAAATCCTTGTTCCTTGAGACCATTAGTTTGCCTTCTTCCCCTTATTCAAGATGGTTCTTGAATATTTTTCAGTTTGGCAAGGTCTTCGACATCATTATCAACCTTCTGCTACCTTGTTCCACCATTCGGACACCTCTGTAACCTTCAAAAAGTCTTTAGATTAGAACTAGGACATCTTGTAGTAATTCATGTAAAAACTACAAGAAACCTACAGGAAACCCTTTTAAAACTACATGAAACCCTTTTTGAGCATAAATGATAGTCTGAGCCTACAACAAGTCCTAAACTTGACTCCCATCACATTCTCCCATTTTCAGGCCTTGGACAAAAGCTAGAAAGAGATTGAAGACCTCTTTTCATCACTACAATTTGAGTTCTATTTTGATGGTGAATGCCTTATTTCCTTTTGTTGCCTTATTCTTCTCTTTTGTGGCCTAGGTGATTGCCTAATTGCCTTGGATTTCTCTGTTTTGATTAGGTTTCTCTTAGGCACTTCCATTTTGGGTTTTAGCACAATTTTTTCCTTTCTTCCTTCTTGTAGCAACATTCTCCCTTCCTGTAGCTATCATTCCTTCTTCCTTTAGAGTCTTCTAACTGTATGGGAGTGATGATAAATGATGTAGGTTTGTGAAAATAAAGAGGATGCCATGTTTGTTTTTTTCAAGAAATTTTTAGCGTGAGACAGAGTGTAGGGTTTTCTCTTGAAATTATGAAATGGGATGGATGAATGATGGATAGATAGTGAATATGAAGTGGATGGAGGGCTTGGAGTGATGTGGTGACTTGGCCTTTGCAATTTTTTTTTATTTTAACTATTGTCCTCATTCCTTGAAATCATCACCCTTCATAATTTGACTTTTTAACATTGCATGAGTAAAGGAGTGAGCTGCAATTAACGAGTTGAAGGCGGCTGAGACTGCTGACCCATCCTTAGCTTATAAAACCTCATTTCTCATGCATTGAAAACAAATTTCTAACTATAATATGCTCAAGAGAAGAGGTCAAGAATATTTCATCTTTGTACCTACGAGATGGTTGTTGGAGAGACATGCATAATGTTGCTGAATTGATGTTGTTGTGCTGCTAATGACTCAGGTACATCTTCTTGACTGCATTTTTCTTTTTTGTTGATCTCATTTTGTTGATGGGTTGTCTTCTTGTTGATGTGTAGGTGTCGGGGGACATATATCAACCTTCCCTAAAGAATACCTGACCTTTTCACACATTTCTCCATCATATTGACTCTTGTAGCTTCTTCTTGGCCTTCCTGTAGAGATCATGTAGTAATTCAGAACTTCCTATAGAGATCTTGTAGCAATTCAGGACAACTTCTTGTAGCATACTTGTTTTTTCCATATCTCCCAAATGGTAGAATGGATTGACCTGAAATTTTTTGAGCATGTTGCCATCATCATTATGCAACTCCCCATAAAAACCGCTTCACCAATGGATGCATGAATTGTGAGAGAAACTAAAAATGCTTGAAGGTGGAGGTTGATTTCTCGAAAACTGTGCACTGAAATTTGCTAAAGTTACTTGGGCATGTTACCATAATCCATATGCATCTCCCAATGTAATAACTTTTTAAATGGATGCACAAATATTGAGAAAATTAAAAAATGGTTGTAGGTGATGGAGGCCAATTTCTTGGAAACTGTGTACCGGAATTTGCTGAAATTTCTTGAACATGTTATCATCATCCATATGCATCTCCCCATGAAACATCTTGGCAAATGGATGCATGTTTTTAAACTTATGGAAAAATTATATTTTTTCTCTATGTATGTTTGTTTCCTATAGTAAAACAAAGTATTCCTATAGTATTTTAGGACAACAAGCAAAATGAATGGGAAAAACTTGAGAATGATGGGTGGATGGTGGAAATAGATGAGGGTGATGGATTGACATGGTCATGGCCTTGTTGGAGAATTTGAGCGAAGGAGGAGAAAGTCAAAATTTGACTTGTTTTGACTAGGCTTCACCAATTTTTCTTTTGGTACCAACTTGTTTTTGTTGCTTGCAGATGTTGGAGAGTACATGCATTCATTAGAGAGATACATGGAGCAAAGATTTATTATGTTTTCTTTTCTTTTTTTTTTAGGCCTACTAGCTGCCTCAATGATGTTTTCAACTAGTAGGTCTGCATAGGTGCCCCAAAGGAGGTTTTCACCTAGAATCTTTTCTTTTTTCTCTTCTTTTTTTCAACCCATTGACCACCTCATGGAGGTTTTCAATCAATGAGCCAGTCTCAGGTGCCTCAAAGGAGGTTTTCACCTGATAGTTTACTTTTTTTTCTCATATTTTTCATTTTTCATATTTTTTTTTTACTACCCTACTCTACTTGAAAAACAAAATCACTTTCAAGTATAAGAATACTTCCAATGGAGCCATGTGCACATCAAGATGACAGAAAAACTGATGTGTAGGCTTGAAAGTGATTTGACATGTACCTGGCTTGAAGAGACCAAATGATTTGACTTTGAAAGGATCAAGCATAGTTGAATAAGAGAGTGATGCTCCATCTTGTTGATTTTTTGGAACCAAACCTCAATATAACATTGATGTCCTTGGTTTTCTTGCTTATCTAGATCATTCTTCATGTCTTCTTCTAACATGACCTTCAAATGCTCCTCTTTTTGCTCATTGTTCTCTAGAATACATTGAGAATTTGATGGTAACCATGAGGGATCTTTCTCAATCTCTATTTTTGATGTCTTATCTTCATCAAGTGCAACCCATGATTATTTGGTCTTCTTATTTGAATCTTCTTCTTCTTGATGTGGTCCTTCAATGATATCAAGATAATCTATATTTTGCGATACTCTTCCTGAGCTATGGTGAATACCATTGAGCTTAGAGGAGATGTTTGGAAGTATTGTACCTCAACATTGTAAGTGGGTTGAGCTACTTCAATGTGTGGGTTTGGAAATGGTGGTACAAGTAGTTGAGTGGGAGTGGGTATTTGAGATGGATGTGGTTAGGGTTGTGTTTGTGGTGGAGGTGAATGGTAGGGATAACATGGAGTTGGGTACGGAGGATATTGAGGAAACTATTGAGGAGGTGAAAATAGCAACACGAAATGATAAAAATGGAATCCAAAAAATCCAATTTAATTTGTCCTTGAATAAAATTGTGAATTAAAATCAAATTTGGTCTTAACAACTACTTGGAAATAATTAATCAATTCATTTTGAATTAATTAGTTGGAGAAATACAAGTTAGAAGTATTTTTGAAGTCATTCAAGAGTTATCCCTTAAATTAAGGAGATGAGATTGAGTTATCCCTTAAATAAAGGAGATAAGGTTGAGTTATATTTGAGTTGTAATTAGTTAACTCAGTTTACTGAGTTAAGTCCAGTTAAATTAGTTACAAACTGTTTGAGGAACTAATGGTGAGTTAACAATTAGTTGATGCATGCATGCATCCAACTAGTGCTACTCCAGTTAACTGAAGATTTCGTCATCAGAAACTCATGCATGTCTATTCTGAGAAAGAACTAGGTTACTTAAATGTCAAGGATAATGTACTGTCAATTGCATGTGTTTTCTTATAAAAGAAACTCATGCATGTAGTCAAGGCAAGGATCCGTGAGGATTGTGCAATTTTGGAGGATTAGTGTTCCACTTGGTTGAGAGTTTTCCACTTGGTAACAGGAGGATCACCCAGGAGGAACTGCACAAGGAAATAGGAGCTTGGAGGGCCGAGAGGAAGGCTTGTGAGAAGCCAAGATTGGCTATGAGCATCTGTGACGATTGTACTAAGAGTTGGCTACCTATGAGAGCTAAGGATTTGTATAATTCCTATGTATTTCCACCTTGTATGATAATACAGATAGTGGGGTTCTAAGCTGAGGCTTTCCCCAAAGTATTTTCATGTGTATTGTGCATTGATTCTTCTTCTTCTAGTTATATTGTTCAACTCGATATTTAAGCTTCCACAAATTGATAGTAGAAGTAGGTTATAGTATTCTGCTTTGATTTATATTGCATTATCGAGTTAACCTACAACAAAGTTTCTACATAGTCTCAGAGAGCGAGATTTGTAGAGAATTTCTACATGGTATCAGAGCCAATAGTATCAGAGTTGTGAACAGTATACTGAGAAGAGAATTCGAAGTTTGAAGTTCGGGGTTGCAGGTGCAAATCGAATTCATATCATACTTCA
>APFE030024170.1:206535-271118 GCA_000404065.3 Pinus taeda
AACCTGCAGAGAGCTACAACTCTCTCTCGTTTTCCAGTCTCTCCTGGAAGGGAGCTATAACCCCCTACTTCTTTTTTTCTTTCAAGGACCACTTTTCATAAATTTTCAAACTGGATCCATAAACATCAAATGATCATCAAGTACATGTAGATTTCAAAGTCAACAGCAGTAACCAGATCAAAAAAACAGAACTAAACCCAGAACACCTTATCAATAGAAAAATTCAGTCAACAGATACTCATGAGACAGATACACAACTTTCCTTTCTTTGGCCTGCGTCGCTACGCACTTCACCCTCTACTTCTCTGCGTATACCCACAGAGTTCCTTCTGCTGCACTGCGTGACCACGCACTGCTTCTTCTACCACATTGCGTACAGTACGCACCCAGATGCACGATCACGCCGCGTACTGCCACAGTAGGCACGCACCCAGAAAGACTATCGCGCCGCGTATTTTTACTGTGCATACGCACCTGAACCACTGCTGCTCTACGTACCCACGCAGTTCGCCTTCTTCTACGCTGTGTACCCATGCAGTCACCCTTCTTCTGCTCTGCGTACCCACGCAGTTCGCCTGTTTCCGCTCTGCGTACTTCAGATTAGGGCCGAATTTTCACACCTGCGTACTTCAGATTAGGGCCGAATTTGCAGATCACCAGTATGCTATAGTTAGACGGATGCCCAGATCTGATCAAGCGCTCGAGAGATCTCCCTTCACAGATTCGCTTTCCACTTCACTTTCGTATAGATAAAGCTTTTGAAACAATAACCCAATATTTCAGATCTTAAAATATTCAACCCAAAAGCATTCTCAAGCCAAATGATCTCCTTTGCTTTATATAGGCAAGCTCTTCCTCAAATCATGGATCAATACCATGAGCCAAAACCATAATAACACAAATACCGTCGGCTAAATACATAAGAAAACCCCACGTGTGCTTTTCTATGCCTTGAAATGAGTGCACTGGGGGTACGCACCTCCTGAACGACTGACCTGCATGTCTGACCGCGGTCCCTGCACGGCGTACCTGCGAGTACGCATCTTCTGAACTGTTCTCCTGTGTACTTCTTAATTCTCATCATATTGAGAGCCTTGCCATGGGTGTTGCCATCAAGTACAACATCTGTAACATATAACCATACCAGAAACATAATGCCAACAGGAAGAGGGATCACATGCAACGATACCTCCAGGTGTGAGGTGGGGTGATGTGAAGTAATAGTCCCAAGAAGGCTGAAATTGGGCAGGGTCCATTGAGAGGTTTTATCTCATGGACCGTATCTTGCTATGGAATCCCAAAGTACACAGTAGCGGGAGTAATTAGTGGGATTGATGCAGTTAGAGATCAAAGTGATAGAGGCTAAAGCAGTTAGATACTAAAGAGAACAGAGAAGGATTGAAAAAAGTGTAGAAAGGCAGAGTTAGCAGTAGCGCAAAGTTTTCAGTTGACAAAGGCAATAACAGTCAAAGACTTTGATGATAGATGCATTATACTGATTCGGGTTGGATGTTTTTTTGTTTTTGGAGTTTCTAGAGCAACAACACTGGAGATAAGTGTTGCATGAATAACATTCCAAAGGTTCACGATGGGGATTGAGTTGAATTCCTTTATTGTTGAGAGGGAGTGTTGAAAACAACAACAAGAAATGATAAAAATAGAATCCAGATATTCCAATTTAATTTGTCCTTGAATTAAATTGTGCATTAAAATCGAATTTAGTCTTAACAGGTACTTGGAAATAATTAATTAATTCATTTTGAATTAATTAGTTGGAGAAACTCAAGTTAGAATTCTTTCTGAAGTCATGCAAGAGTTACCCCTTAAATTAAGGAGATAAGATTGAGTTATCCCTTAAATCAAGGAGATGAGATTGAGTTATATGTGAGTTGTAATTAGTTAACTCAGTTTATTGAGCTAAGTCCAGTTAAATTAGTTCCAAACTGTTTGAGGAACTAATGGTGAGTTAACAGTTAGTTAATGCATGCATGCATCCAACTAGTGCTACTCTAGTTAACTGAAGATTCCCTCATCAGAAACTCATGCATGTCTATTCTAAGAAATACCCAGTTGAGTTAAATGTCAAGGACATTGTACTATCAGTTGCATGTGTTTTCCTATAAAGGAAACTCATGCATGTAGTCAAGGCAAGGATCCTTGGGGATTACGCAGTTTTGGAGGATCAATGTTCCACTTGGGTAAGAGTTTTACACTTGGTAACAGGAGGATCACCCAGGAGGAACTGCGCAAGGAAATAAGAGCTTGGAGGGCAGAGAGGAAGGCTTGTGAGAAGCCAAGATTTCCTGTGAGCATCTATGAGGATTGTACTAAGATCTAGCTAGCTATGAGAGCTAAGGATTTATATGATTCCTATGTATTTCCACCTTGTATGATAATACAGATAGTGGGGGTTTTAGCTGAGGCTTTCCCAAAAGTATTTTCATGTGTATTGTGCATTGATTCTTCTTCTTCTAGCTATATTGTTTAGCTCGATCTTTAAGCTTCCGCAAATTTATAGTATAAGTAGCTTACAGTATTATTCTTTCATTTATATTGCATTATCGGGTTAACTTACATCATATTTTCAACATAGTCTCAGAGAGTGAGATTTGTAGAGAATTTATACAATATATTTTTCATATCATTCCATGATCTTATTGAATTAGTCCCTAAAATCATGAACCATTTAAGAGCTCTATCCTTCAATGTTGTTGGAAACAATCTCAGTTTTTGAGTTTTTAATAAGTAACCACAAGATCTACAAACAATTTCAAATTCAAAGAGAAAGGTTTCCGGATCCTCTGACCTTAGACCATGAAATTTTAGAAGAAAATATGGAGGGTTGTTCTTCATGTGCACACTACCATCAGTGTCTTGAATGGGAAATCCGAGAGGATTTTCCTCATTTTCATCATCTCCATTCTTTTCCATTTTTTCTATCTTCAAAAGTGAATGGTGATGTGGATTTTACTACTCCACGTGATCAAATGGGGGGGTGGGTTGGTGTTGGAGAATTTTTTGTTTTTATGATTGAATGAAAACACTAGTGCATTTCACTTTTCTATTTTTGAAATGAAATAAGCCTAATGCAAATATTTTTTCTGTTTTTGCAAAAATTAAAAAGAAATGAATCAACTAGGGAAGAAAACAATGTATACATTGACACCTCCCCAACAACGGCACGAAAAAGTGATGAGCCTTGGTATTGCAGCAAGAATGTTGCAACTCCCAAGGCTACCAAAATTTAATTATCACCCCGGGGTTTGTACAAACTTAAGAGGTATCGACACTATATGTGCAACATACAATGTGTCCTTCCTTTTTTGTCATGATGTAATGGAGTGCATGTATTGAAGTCAAAACCCTAAACTAATTGCAGAAAATGAACTAAAATGGAAACCCTAACCTATTGCAAGAAATAAAGTAGAAGGAAAGAAACATATTCTAATTGCATAAAGATCATGAACTAAATGTAAAAGAAACCTAACTTAACCCTATTTATCACATGTGATGATTTAAACTAACTGAGCATGGAATCTAATCTAAAGAGTGCGAACTATTGTGTGCATGAATACATATAAAATAACTTTTTCCTTTTTATCTTTTTGCTTGAAAAATATAAAGGCTAATCTCGCTTGGTTCTTTGGTAGGGGAGACAGGTGTGGAGGAAAATGAGTACAATGTTTCAAATGGCTTGGAGGGCAAGTAGGGGCCTAATCCTGGCTTCTATTAATGATTTTTCTCAATTTAGGCTCAAAACAGGCCACTATAGGTTTTCCTAGAGGATGTCTACAGGAAGTACTAGTTCCTACAAGATGTCTACAAGATCCCCTATTTTATTACAAAAAGCAAGCCAAAAGCTTAGGAAGTTGTCTAGAAGGTGGAATGGAGCTTGGGAAAGGTGGATAATGGAAGAATAAGGCATGGAGGTGGTGGACACTACCCAGAACTCAAGCAAGGGCTTCAATATGGGTAGATTTGCTCAATGGAAATGGAAATTGTTACTTATAAAACAACAATTTGGATTGAGACTTTAGTGGATTTTGGCGACATGGGTGGATGATGTGAGATGAGGTATCCTTGTAATGTAGAATCTCATGAAACAACACACATTATTGTATGAATCTATCCACAAATTCATCTATACATGGAAAAGATTTATTAAATAACGGAAAATTACTAGTCTAAAATCCATAAATTTGAGAACTAGTGAGCTATTAAAGCTATCAAATGCCTAACCTAATCAACTGAAAATTCAATGTGGTAATTTTTTTTATTAAATAGATTGTTTTGTGGTCTAATTCAAGTGGAACCAACTCGATTGAAGCTCATTAGCATACTCTAAAAAATAGCAGAAATTTATTGTTCTTTGCTAAAAAGGAGTTCCAAAAATCTAGATTTGGGAATAAGAAGACTAATCCAAGTAGCTCAATGATTACTATGAACTTCCAAATCTTTTCCAAGGATGAAATGATGCTTTTGATCTTGCAAAATAACTTGCATCAACCATTTAACCCAATCCTACAACAATAAATCATTAATACTAAATGTAGAAATATAAAGAAACAAAAACAAGAGATGCATGTCACTAAGAAGTGAAAAGAAGGAAAGAAAATGATACAAAAGGGCTATCGGTCTCATAGGATGGCCAAGCCCAGGGAAACTCAGAGACCTATGGAGGAGAATAAGATTTAGAAGCTGAACATGACACCAATCTTCATTATTTTCATCACTACAATTACATCCCTGCAAGAAAATACAATGAAGCTGCAAAAATACGAGTTCTCTGCACAGGAGACTAATAAAAATCCCCCCCCCCCCCTAGAGGAAAATTTGAATTGGTACTTATGCGAAATGATTAGGAACCATTCCCCATGAAAGGAGGAGGCTTTCCCCACCAAAATCCATTGATTAGTGGATCTGGCTCCCAATACTAGGAATATGCATTAAATGGTAGGGAACACATTCCTAGATTTTCTTAATCATTGGAGTTCCACAATTTGTGCCATAATTTCATAATATCTTGTTGATTTATTATTTAATATTGATCCTCCTGTAGTAGGGAGCAAGTCCTTAAATTATCTCCTCCTCCAAATCTTCATAATCTGCCCAATATTCTCATAATATTCCACAAAAATAAGTAATATTAGGCACAAATATAAAATTATTCATAAACCTTCCTAATGAACATATTAAAGTTAAAAATACATTACCTAATGCAAAAAGGGAGGTTTAATGTGCTGAAGGATGGTCATAGGCCTTAATTTATGTTTAATTTAGATGCATGGGCCTTAATTTATGTCTAATTTAGAGGCCCATTAATTGTCTGATACTAAAGGGTCTTCACAAGGAGTTCATCCTGAACCTTCACAGTCAATTGAAGCTCAAGTCTTTGAACTTGGAATTGTCCCAAGTATCCAACCTCTTGCTTCTCATCCTCCACCTTGAGACTCATCTTCGTCTCAGGAGTCTAATCCAAAAACCCCTGAGATTCAACAAAGATTTATTTTATACCCTCTGAATCTGCTATTTGATCCGTTTGTGGTATCTTTTCAACATCCTTATAGTCCATATGATCAACCTAGTGTTCCTTTGGAGTTATCTCCTCATCCATCTTGGATTCCTCCTTGCCAACTGTTTCCACCTATGGCTTTAGAAGGTGAGATTCCAACCTCTCCTCGAGGGCCTCCATAAGTCTCCACTACTCACACTCCTAGTGTTGACAATCATTTCAAATATAAATTTCCTCCGAAAGGCTTTCCTTATGTAGGAAGAGTTCTATCTCAACCACTTCCTGAAAACAGTGGACCTATGCTTCCACATGGTTATACAACCTTGGCTCATATAGTTTCAGGAACTCCCAATGCTTCTTCATTATACTAAAATATAATTTTGTCATCAAATTCTATGCCTACTTCTAGTCTGTTTATTCCTAACGTGACCTCTTAGATCCCTGTACAAACTGTCATTACTTCATTTTCGATTCAACCAACGATTATGTCATAATCATTACCTATGTTTCAACCTTCCATTCTAGTGCAACTGATGATTCTGTCACAATCGTTACCTTCGTTTCAACCTTCCATTCCTATGCAACCGAGAGTTTCATTTATATGTCTGTAAGTTCCTAGATTCCCCCATCAAGTGGAAAAAGTGTGCCACCACCTCATTCCTATCATGAGGGGAAAATCCAAACGTCCCTCTTGTTTCAAGTGGAACCCATGTGAGTGGATCACAACCTCACATGGTTGGAGTGAGTCAACCTTTTAGTGGTATTCCTAATCCCACTAAATCATATATTTGAACTAGGGCTAGTAATGTGCAGTATCAACAGCCTTATATGGCCCAGATACCTCTCCAATAGTCTTATGTTCCATATGGTTCACAAGAACTACAGAATCCACCTTATATTCGACAAGTTGGTCCTCATGTGCAACCTGAAAAAAAATTCCTATTCCTGATGCATATGGTCAAATCCCAATTGGAACTTATCAGTACCAACAAGGAATTCCTCAAGGAACTATTCAACAATCTATTCAGCAGCACGCATGGCCTTTGCAGTAGCAGGGGAAACCTTTGCAGTAGTTTCAAAAGTCTTTGCAACAACAAACACAGTTTGTCCAAAAACCAAACCAACCCTTGTATTTGCAAGGTCAACCATTGCAGCAACAAGGTTAGTCTTTGCAGCAACAAGGCCAACAACCTTATTACCAGGCTCAACAGTTGCAGCAACCGTATAATCCATATTCTACACACAATGTTTATCCACCTTACGGCTATCAATAGCCTATGGCAGGTCAATATCAACCCTACCCTAGGCAGAATCCAACTTATGGTCAAGGTATCCCATAGTGGGGGGAAAAACAAGCCCCTTATGGTCAAATTCCTCCACTTTGGGGTAGAACCCTTACCAACAAGGTTTGAACCCACAGACTAGGCCTTATCAAAGGCCTTACATGCCTTTTAATCTACAATTAACGTTTTTAGTGATGTTGGAACTACCCGATGCCTTGAGGATTACTAATGATATGATACTTCATTCACCTTATTATCCTCCAGTTCCCACTAAGATTCTAAGCAATTTCCCTAAATTCAAAGGAAAATCTAAAGAGGACCCCCAGGCCCATGTGATGACATATCACCTATGGTGTTCTTCCAATTCCTATGTTGATGATTTTGTTCGTCTCCGCCTCTTTCAGCGAACCTTAACAAGTGCTGTTGCAAAGTGGTACATCGAGTTTCCTCAAGGTACCTATGCAGACTTCAACTCTTTTGCCATGGCCTTCCTCACCCACTTCCAGTTACCAGTTTTTTATGAAACTAGTACCCACCTTTTCACATCTCTGAAAGAGGATATCGCAACCCATATCTCCGATCACATCCATAAATCGAAATGTTGGTGTCGCCTCATCAAGTTTGAAATCCATGATGAGTTGTTAAATGAATGGTTCACCAAGTAATTTGCAAACAAATCACTACAAATATAGCAATGGGTGGTTGTGTTACTGAGGATCACACCATTGCCCATGCCTAGTATTTGGATTTGGTTTATTCCCAATCTGGCACACTGTATGAAATTTTTCCTAATGCTCGAAGGCCATATTCGGATCTAGCATTTTCAAAGCCTCTAGATGTGCCACCCATTGATGGTATCGTTAGATCAGTAACTCAAAATTCCACTAAAGCTTCTTCAAAACAAAAATATGTTTCGAATATTGGTTCTAATCCTTCTCCGAAAACCCCATCGAATCCTGGTAAAAAATTTGAGGTTAATGTCGTTGAGTCTACCATGACAGACAAAGCCTCGAAAGGTAAAGAAAAATCTGATACCCCGAAATAAGATCCTACTAAGCCATCTACTGATGATGCCTCCAAACGTAAGTTGAAATAATCTTACCTCATTTGTGAGGAAGATCATTACACCAAGGATTGTCCCCATCATGCAGAAGTTAGTCATTTATTGAAACAGAAACTTGTTGTTTTGAAAGAGCCATTTCCATCATAGAAGACTCAGTTGGTAGACCAACCACAATCCTCTGCCTCTTTAGGTTCTCAGGTTTACATGATGGGTACATTGCCTAACTTTGTTGCCACCCAGTTGAAAGATTACCAAACTCCTCAAAACAAGACGGCTGAAAAGGAAGTCATTGATACACCTTCTACTTCCTCTCCACCCAGTCACAGTCCTCTTCATATTGAAAGACCTAATAATGAATCCATCATTTGACCACCTCCCAAAGGTGTGCTTCGAAAGTCATCCTATAATCTGAATGCTAGAGCTGCTCAACATTACATTATTGTCGAAGATTTAGCTAAAGCGCCCTCGGTGATGTCTACCTTGGAAGTTATCCAAACTTGCACAACGTAGCGGAAATCATTATTTTATGCTATAGGAGGCATCGATCATACCGATTCGAACTTGATCACTTTCAATCTAGAAAACCATGTTCCTCATCTTCCTCATCAAATTGAATTTTTTATTCAAGTCATTATAAAAGGAAAGACGATTCATCAGACTGTCATTGATGAAGGTGCTTCCACCTTCATCATGTCTGTTTCATGTTGGGAAGCCATTGGCTCTCCACTTCTCAACTAGTCCCCGAACACCTTAGAAGCCTTTGATGGTAGAGGCTCTCATCCTTATGGTATTCTCACAAGTTTTCCCATGACCTTAGAAGGGAATACTATCGATTTAGAAGTAGAAGTTGTAGATGTGAATCTGAATTACAACCTTCTACATGGGTGAAATTAGACCCATGCCATGGAAGGGAAGATTGTTGATTTAGAAGTAGAAGTTGTAGATGCGAATCTGAATTACAAACTTCTACTTTGGTGAAGCTGGACCCATGCCATGTTTTTTGTGGCTTCCTCTATGTTCCAGGTGCTTTGTTTTCCTCATGAAGGGAAATTGTCACCATTGATCAATTGTCCTTTCTCTCTTCTCGTGCTTCTAATGGAAATGTTCCATATGTGGGAAATACCGATATTCCATATAATAGCATGAGGGTAGGTCTTTTCAAAGATTCTTCTTTAATGGGAACTTTTTCTCTCCCACCTCCACATGTCACCTTGGTCAACATGATCTCTATCGCCAATGATCTGTGGATAATCCCTACTCTGGATTAGGTTGATTCTTTTAGTGATTCTATGATGCTATGTCCCTTCAAATAAACCTCTCAAGAAGTTGTCTTGGCTTCAACGGTCGCTTTAGAAAGTCATATTATTCTCAGTATACACTTAGATACGTATTCAAAATATCCTTGGGTTGGTTCTTAGGATTCTCTAGATCCCTTGAATAAGATATTCCCCACCAAAGAGAGTATTCTTCAGGTTATGTATCTTGATGAAACTCCTTGGAATGATGGCCATCAACATTCCTCATTTATTCCATGTCTTAGTGAGATTCCTTCGTGTCTTGAAGAATTTTTTTCTCATAACTCGATGCATACAGTTCAAACACCTATTTTGGTGCACAAATTTTTGTCCAAAGGTAATATGGGAAATATTACTACAACCATGCCAATTGAAATTTCCATTAAACTTGGGATTTTCAAGAATATTCACATTGGGGTTTCCTATTCTCCTGAAGAGATCAAGGTTTACACTAACCTTTTTAAAGAATTTCGCGAGGTCGTATGAGGAAATGCCTGGAATTGATCTAGCTATTGTGGTGCACGAAATACACATGTATCCTAATGCAAATTTCGTTCATCAATGACTTCATCCAGTGCATCCCAGAAAGGCCACTTCTATTAAGGAAGAAGTTGAAAAGCTTTTAAAGGATGGTTTTATTTACTTGATCCCATTGACATATTGGGTTTCTAATATCGTACACGTTACTAAAATGTAGGGAACAATTTGAGTTTGTGTTGATTACCATGATATGAATCATACATGCCCTAAAGACAACTCTCCCACTCCCTTTATTGATCAAATCATTGATGAGTGTGCCGAGAGTGAGATCTTTTCTTTTATGGATGGTTTTTCCAGTTATAACCAGATTAACATATTACCGCTGATGAACACAAGACTGCTTTCATCTGTCTATGGGGGACTTTTGCTTATAAGAAGCTCCCTTTCGATCTCAAAAATGTTGGTGCTACCTTCGAGAGAGCAATTTCATATGCATTTCATGATATTAAACACATTGTTCAACCTTATCTAGACGACTTACCAGCTTATTCTGCTAAGCATCATGACCATCCAGACCATCTTCGAGCAATTTTTCTATGTTGTTGACACTATAATATTCATCTCAATCCACATAAATGTGTCTTCTACGTCAAATCTAGTCGGCTCTAGGGCTTTATTGTGTTCAAAGAAGGCATCTGAAGAGATCCTCTAAAATTTGAGGCTATTTTAAATCTACCCCCTCCTTCATCGTTGCACCAATTGCAGAGTTTGTAAGGGAAGGCCAATTTTCTTTGTCACTTTGTCCCTAATTACGGTGAGCTTGCTAAGGGATTTATTCACTTGCTTAAGAAGGGGATCCCATTCATTTGGGATGAAATTGCCCAAAAATATTTCAATTCTTTAAAGCAAACGTGCATCGGTGCTCCTTTATTGCATCCCCCTGACTATCATCGTGATTATTTCCTACACTTGTTCGTGGCTGGCCATACCATTTCTATGGTGCTGTTCTAAGATGATGATGATGGAAATGAACATGTGATTTATTATTTGAGTCGAAATATTATTGACACAGAAACTTGATATGCTCATGTCGAGAAACTTGCCTTAGCAACAATCCATGTTGTTCAACGATTTCACCATTATATTCTTCTACAGTAGACCATGGTGATTTATAACTGTAACCCCATGATTTGTATTATGACTTGTCAATTGCTTGGGGGAAAATACTCTAAATGTATTTTTATCCTACAAGAGTTTGATTTGGAGTTCGCTGCCACCAAATCAAAGAAGTCACTTGTTTTTGCTGAATTGATTTGCACCATTCCTTCTGCAAACACCTCCACTAATTTTACTGAGTAGATACCTGATGAAACTTTGTTTCTCATTAGCACTCTTGACTTGCGGTATGAAGATATCATTTTTTATCTTCATACCCAGAATTTCTGATCTGATTTGTCTTGATCTGACCGAAGTTGCATCTAGCTTCAGTATCAACCTTATCGGATTATTTGTGATACCCTGTACTGAATCAGTGTTGATTTTGTTCTTCACAGATGCCAAACACTTGAATAGGTTGAATGAGTCTTGAATGACTTCCACTCCACGGCATGTGGTGTTCACATGTTAGGCTATGCCGTAGCTCAGAAGATCCTTCGTGCCAGTTATTTCTAGCCTTAAATCTTCAAAGGTTGTATTTTGGCAGTTCAAAAGTGCCATGAATGTCAAATTTATAACCGCAAACAACACGCCCCGCCAACACCCTTACACCCAGTTGTTACCATTGGCCCATTCGCTAAATGGGAAATATATTTCATGACATGTAACCCTCACTCAGATGGGGGGCATGGCTATAGCATCGTCGTCGTCGACTATTTTACTAAATGGGTCGAGGTGATGCCCACATATAATGTTGATGGTACGATTGCTGCTCAGTTCCTCTTTAACCATGTCATAGTCTGTTTTGGCATCCCTCAGGCCATTATCACTGATCAAGGATCACATTTTCATCAGTACATGATGGCAGAGGTTACTGCTCTATTGGGTCTTTGCCATGGTAGCTCAACGCCTTACTACCCATAGGCCAATGGCCAAATTGAAGCAATTAATAAATTCTATCAAGCTATCGAGTTAAAACTAGTTATTGAGCTACTCCCCGATACCTCACTTGAGGAGGAGTGGTTACTTTATCTTCAAAGGCTTGATGAGACCCGTTGTATTTCTGCGATGGTGATCGAAGCATAGAAAAAACAAGTTAAAGCTCATTATGATCAAACTGTTTCTCCACATGTTTTCATTGAAGGTGATTTGGTCTTGCTGTATGACCAACCCAACGATAAGTTGGGAGCTGGTAAGTTTGAACCTCATGGGCCATACAACGTAAAACCTATCTTGTAAAAAGGTGCCCCTGAGCTGGTTGAATACAAAGGTAATGCGTTAGCACAGACTTACAACGAGCTTTATCTGAAAAAGTATTATGCATGAGTTCCGTGTAATTACTTTTGTACAATAGTGTGTGAATTCATTGGTGTGCATTTTTTATTTTTTGTTTTGATTGTTTGCATTGCAGACATGTTTCCTTTGCTTACCTTGTGTTCGAATTGGTTCGTAGATGTCATCAAACCATTATGTTAGTTTTGCTAATGGTGCTTTTCATAGCACACAAAACGTATCCTCCACATCTTGAGCACTCTTCGCCATTGATGGCGAGTTGATCAATTTATAAGGTATTTTCCTGAGACGAACAACTAATAATATTTTTGAGGCCAGTTCAGTTATTAAACTGTTATCAGAAGTAGTTTCTCTCGGAATTATAAATTTGGTTGTTAAGTTAGATTCACAACTCATTGTGTTACAATTAAATAGTCATTACTCAATTAGAAATTGATCCAGGTGGCTCCAGAGACACACATAGGAAAAAGAGGACATAGGAAATCTCAAATATCAAAATGTTTGGATTATGCTCAAAGTAGGACCAGAGCGTAGATCTCATCGTCCTGATTGCGGCGGTGTGAATGGTTCATCAATACGAGTCCGGATGAAGGAGATAGGGGCAGTCAAATTTGGGTTGACTTTTTGATGACTAGGCAGGCTTAACAAAGACACAATTTGGCCTTTTCTAGCGAACGGAATCCAACCAACTCTGGCCAGATTCTGGGAAAAATCATGGCTTGGTTAGAAAGACCCCTTCGGTCAAAAAAACTGAATTTCCAAAAATGAGCCTTCGTTTTATTTACACAAGATCTATATATGTGTGTGTGTATTATATATATATATAATATATATAGATAGATATATATATATAAAGGGGTGGGGACCACCAACAACGCCACCCCAACTCTCATCTGCATAGAAAAACAATATATGTGGTGGAGGGGCAGGCCATGACTCCCGCCCCCTCCCACGGAACTACCACCACTATCCTCGGCCACCGTTTCATACATGGAGTCAATTAAATGTGGGCTGACCCTTGGGGTGCAGACCCAACCATCACCACGACCGGCAGCGAGGTAGGTATAGGGGGAAAGCTACCCAAGGCGGGCCCAACCCAACCCAAAACCAATTTTAAAAAACACTGTAATGTATAAAATGGGAGGGGGTGGGGTTTGACTACCTGACCTCCTCCATAATAAATGGATCTGTAACCACAACGCCCAACAGAGTCCTTGGGTAATCCACCCAAATTTTTTTATAAGAACCCAATTTTCTTAGTGTGGGGAGGATGAAGAAACCATGAGTGGGCATGGAAAATGAGGCAGAGCCATTTTTTTAATTAATTTTTATGCCAGTGGAACCATGACTGAGCAAACTTTCTAGGAGGGTGAAATTTTTGCAGTGTCCAAATTGGAAAAAAATTATGTCGATCTTACATCTCTTGGTGACATGAACATGATGGCACAGTCAGTTTCCTGATCTGAGTAGCCGATTTACAGAGGACGCGGAGGAGGGAATCTTTAAGGAATCTAAGGGGAATCTAAAAGATTCCTTGAGCCCCAAATTCTCAATTACTCATAATTCAGAAATTTGATAGTCGATTTTGCACTATTTGATGTCAAAAATCTGATGGTACATTTAGTTTTTTGATTTTCTCATTCTATTCTTCAGCCACTTTTCTAAGTGGAGTGCAGGCGTTAGCGTTCATGTGCGCGTAGCCATTTCCATGTGATTGATGTCGTGAGATCGATGGCATGAACAACTTCAGTAGTTTGACATCCGTTACTTTAGATGGCCCTTGGATGTGAGGTATATGCAGTGTGTTCACGTACTTATTTTGCTATGCATTGTGCTGCATAGATCCCTGTTTGATGTTTGATGTGGGATCTTGTTTCTTACTTATTTTCATGACTCCTTCTTGATGTGATGTAGAATCATATGTGTGATGTACTTGTTGTCATGATTCATCATTTTATGTTTTGAGATCCCTTTGTTGTATGTTGATGGGATACTCATGTTGTCATCATGCATGTTTGAAATTGAGATCCCTTTTATGCCATGTTGGCAGGATGATCATCTTGCATGAGTTTTATGTCATGCTAATAGGAGTCTTTTGACTGAGAGTTCCTGTAGTGGAACATCTCTTGGAGCCGCTCCTACGTGAGGGAATTTTACCTGTATGATAACGACGTCACCTCTTATGTACATGATCACTATTGACAACACTTAATGCAGTGGCCTACACCATCTTGACATCAGGGCCCGGAGACGTACTCCCTCCTGGGTGAACTCCATTATCAACGACTTATGTTTTCATGTGCTGATGATTGTCATGTTCCTCTTCTTTACAACATGTAGATGTATTCATTAATGTTCTTTTAAAAATGAAATTTAACACATCACAAAAGTAAAAGATCTTGGAGGGGTCCTTTGTCACACCTAGACCCGGATCAAGAGGTATCAGAGCGATGTTTGTGTGGATGTGAATTGCAAGTGTGAACATTGGAACGTGCAATGACAAAGGATGGAAAATCGATGTACGAAACCATGCTCAAAATTTCCCAAAGGGTAGAGCTAATGTATGACACTCTACATAAAGAGATAGAGGAAAAGGAGTGATTGCAACTTCAGTTGCAAGCGACATAAGAGGCCCTGGAAGAACTGAAGCATAGCAAGTAGAGTCTTCAAATAGAGAACGTCAAATTGAAGATGTGTCTACATGAAGAGAAAGAGGAAAAACAAAGTTTGTTACAACAACTGCAAGCTAAGGATGAGGCCTTGAAAGAGCTATAGCATGACCCATGTGAGGTAAAAATTAGTTCTCTAAATTCATGTATGTGTCCTAATGATGATTTCGCTGTTTTTGAAAATCATACTGCAATAATCGGCTCCAAACTATTGAAGAAAATGGGGTATGAAGGAAAAGGCTTGGGAAATAATGGCCAAGGCATTATCAACCCCATCAAAGTAGAGGAATTACCCTATCAAACAGGACTTGGGTATGTCAGAAAGGAAGTTTGGGAATGCGACGAGACAGCTAGCGAATCACCAACAATAGATGATGAGAAGCCCTCATCAGTTCTTTCCAAATCGACAGAGGAGGTAAAAGATGTTGATTTCCTTTTGGTTTCATCTTCACATAGTATGATTTCTATTGGAGATGTGGAGATCCCAATTACAGGGACAAGCATGAGGCTTCTTACCAGGACGAAGCATGAGAAGAAAGAAGAACTTGGTGTTAATAACCAAGGCATAACTCAACCATTGGAGGTTGTGCAGAGACCTCAATTTGTAGGCTTGAGATACACCAAAGGAGAATGCTCGAAGGTGTCATATTCTTCCGAGACATTATCGAAATCGTCCAGGAAAGAGGATGATGGGAACACATCCCCATCATCCCATGGCAGTGCCCATTGCAAGGAAAGAGCTGAGGCAAGCTCTCATTGCCATACTCACGCCAAAGATAGAAAGGAAAGGTGTAGCCAGTCTTGATATTCGAATTTTCATTTCAATTGTAATCATGTTGTTAATGACAGACATAAATCATGGAATCGAAAAACATGTACCTTTTGTGGATTACATAACCATACATTTTCTAAGTGTTGGAAAAGAATGGAAGCACACAAAAGGATGAGGTGTGAAAGACCCTCTCAATAGAAGGTAAAGAAACATGTTAAACAAATCTGGAGGAAGAAGATGTATTGTAGTCATTGTGACAAAAGTGGCCATCAAACAGCCACATGTTGGAGGATCCTTCTAGAGAAACACCTTAATGACAAAGTGTCGGTGCATGAACTAGGTGAAACAATTGTTCGACCATCGAATGCGCCACAAGGAGGCGACCCATTCACCTTGATAAGTGAAAAATGGTTTCTAGATATGTCAGTAGCTCATGGTTGTGCTTTTGTAAATCATTTGTTACATTTTAAAATGTAAAAGTGATGATGTGTTTTCCATCACTTGTTCAACAACAATGATGTCTGGTATTATTTTGAGTTGCATGATAAACTGTGAGAGTGATGTTGTGTTTTCCACCACGTGTCAAAGAAACAATAGTGTTTGGCCTTATTATTGTAAATCATGTGTTGCAGTGATGATGTGTTTTTCATCACTTGTTGAAGCAACAATGATAGGTTGGCCTTGTTTTCATAGCTGGGGTATTGCATCCATATTGTTGTAAACTTGACCACCGAGTATGTGTTATAAACGCGTGGCAAGTATGGGATGCTTGGGTCATTAGCTGGTCATGTAAGGCAAGCATGTAATGTGCAAAAACAATGTAATATATCTTTACAGAGGTTGTAGGTGATGGCTCATTGCTTAAGGCTCCGAAGAACAAAGGTGAAGGAGATGGAAGTGAGACCTTTCAGGATGCTTGTGATGCAGACAAGGTACAAAGAAGTTGGAGATTATTTTTCATGCTTTTGGAGGACCAAAAGCTCCTCAGTGGGGAGGATTGATCCGGGTGGCTCCAAAGACACACGCAGGACAAAGAGGACTCATGAAAGCTAAAAAATCGAAGTGTTTGGATTATGCTCGAACCAGCACTAGAGCATAGATCTAGTCGTCCTGATTGTGGCGGTGCGAACAGTTCATCAATCCAAGTCTGGATGAAGGAGATAGGGGTAGTCAAAGTTGGGTTGAATTTTTGATGACTAGGCAGGCTTAACAAAGACACAATTTGGCCTTTTCTGGAAGACGAAATCTGGCCAACTCCGGCTATATTTTGGGAAAAATCATGCTAGTTAAAAAGACCCCTTAGGTCAAAAAAACCGAATTTCCAAAAATGAGCCTTCATTTTTTTTACACAAAAAAATATATATAAAAAGGGGGTGGGGGCCACTAACCTACCACCCCAACTATCATCTACATAGAAAAACAATATATGTGGTGCAGGGGCGGGCCGTGACCCCCGGCCCCTCCCACGAAACCACCACCACTATCTCGGGCCACCATTTCATACATGGAGTCAATTAAAGGTGGGCCTGCCCTTGGGGCGTGGACCCAACCACCACCATGTCCGGTAGGGAGGTAGGTATGCGGGGTGGGCCACCCAAGGTGGGCCCAACCCAACCCACAACCAATTTTAAAAAAATTGTAATGTACAAAATGGGACGGGGTGGGGTTTGACTGCCCGACCTCCTCCATAATAAATGGATCTGTAACCACTCCGCCCAAAGGCGTCCTTTGGTAATCTGCCTGAATTTTTTTATAAGAACCTAGTTTTCTTAATGCACAGAGGATGGAGGAACCAGGAGTGGGCACAGAAAACGAGGCAGAGCCATTTTTTTAATTAATTTTTATGCAGGTGGAACCATGACTGGGCAAAATTTCCAAGAGGTTGAAATTTTCACAGTGTCCAAATTCGATAAACTTTATGTCGATCATAAACCTCTTAGCGACACGAACCCGATGGCACAAGCAGTTTCCTGATCTAGGAAGCCGATTTGCAGATGACCCAGAGGAGGGAATCTTTGAGGAATCTAAAAGATTCCTTGAGCCCCAGATTCTCAATTTCTCAGAATTCAGAATTTTGATAGTTGATTTTGCACTATTCGACGCCACAAATCTAATGGTGCATTCATATTTCTCATTTTATCATTCTATTTTTCAGCAACGTTTCTAAGTGGAGTGCAGGTGTCAGCATTCATGTGCGAGCAACCATTTCCATGCGATTGATGCCGTGAGATTGATGGCACGAGAAAATTCAGTAGTTTGACATCCGCTACTTCAGATGGCCCCTGGATGTGAGGTATATGCAGTGTGTTCACATACTTATTTTGCTATGCAATGTGCTGCACAAATCCATGTTTGATGTTTGATGTGGGTTCTTGTTTCTTACTTATTTTCATGATTCCTGCTTGATGTGATGTGGAATCATCTACGTGATGTACTTGTTGTCATGATTCATCATGTTATGTTTTGAGATCCCTTTGTTGTATGTTGATGGGATACTTATGTTGTCATCATGCATGTTAGCATTGAGATCCCTTTTATGCCATGTTGGCGGGATGATCATCATGCATGAGTTTTATGTCATACTGATAGGAGTCTTTTGACTGAGAGTTCCTGTAGTGGAACATCTCATGGAGCCACTCCTACGTGAGGGCATTTTCCCTGTATGATAACGACGTCACCTATTATGTACATCATCACTATTGACAGCACTTAATGCAGTGGCGTACACCATCTTGACACTGGGGCCCGGAGACGTAGTCCCTCCTAGACGAACTCCGTTATCAATAGGTTATGTTTTCATGTGCTGATGATTGTCATGTTCCTCTTCTTTACAACATGTAGATGTATTCATTAATGTTCTTTTAAAAATGCAATTTAACACATCACGAAAGTAAAAGGTCTTGTATGGGTCCTTTGTCACACCTGGACCCAGATCAGAAATCCACAAATTTTGCATATGTATCTACGTGTTCGATTACTAGAACGAAATTTTGATTATATCACATATAAACACATTCCACGAAATTTGAATACACTAACCAATGTATTAGAAAATTATGTTTTAGATAGAAATTTGTGTCATTTATAAAAAATCAATCACATCATCATGATACATGAACACTGTTGGGAGCTAAACTTGCGTGTTTTTACTTACCTTTTTATCCTATTTTCCTTCATATTTTCACTCCTAAATAAGTCATTTCATACCCTAAATTGCGCAGGTACACCTCTAATCATGTCTTTATGAATTATTTAACCATTGAAGCATAGTCTAGGGGATTATCACCAAAGCACTTGCTAAACTTCGTTTTACATGCAGATTTCCAAGTCAAATGGCTAAGTTTACACATGGAGCTGGTAGAGCTATTATCGAACTACAACTGTAATGGCATAGCCAATCGACACTTCCTCTTTATATCTTTTATATTCAGTTTTAGGCTTATTACAACCTTCGTGTAAATCGCAGGCAATAGTTACCTTGATCTCAGGGACAGTTTTTGTAAAAGAAAGGATAGAGAGATTGAAACAGGGGGTTGGAGACAAGAGAATAGAGATTTGTAACAGATAATTTTTACATTAATGAAATTTACAGTTTCTGATCTTTTGTTGAGTTCATGAGTTCTTTAGAGCCTTGATTAGGGAGTTGGGCCCACTCTCTTGATCAGGTGCTACTGAAATAGTGTGTGCTAGTTTCCTTTTCATGTATGTATTTCTTTTCCTTGTTGCGACGGTTTGATGTAAATGTTGTGAATCGTATTGCTGTTACAGTTAATTATTGCCATTATTTCCACTGTTGTTACAGATTTTTTATTTTTGTCATTTCCATTTTCTGTTACATTCATTTATTATTTGTTGATGAATTCTCAGTCATTTCTAGGCTGTACAATTGTTACATGCATATACTGTGCGCGTTAGCCTTGAAATAACCAGTAGATCCCAGATTGATAATTAATGTGGGAAGGGTTGAATAGTTTTATTCACACTTGGACACTAACATTTTGGTGTCGTTGCCAGGGAGGCTATCAAGGTGCAAGAACTCAGCTGGCATTGGTCGCTAGATCAATCTAGTGTCCTGGATAGAGAGGTTTTCTTACTCTGCTCCAGGTTCTGAGATTTATTATTTTTGGTTTTTCTATCTTTATTTCGATTGATTGTGTAGGGGCCACTCTCGAACCTTGGGGAAGGAAGTTTTCTTACCTTACTCTAGGCCCGAGCTTAAGATTTCTTTGCTTATTCTATTTTTCTTTTTGATTCTTAAAACCACTCTCTTGCCTTGGGGAAGGAAGTTTTCTTACCTTACTCCAAGCCCTCAGCTTAGATTTCTTTGCTTATTTTGTTTTTCTTTTTCTATTAAAATCACTCTCTCGCTCTAGGGAAGGAAGTTTTCTTACCTTGCTATAGGCCCTAAGCTTACAGTTTGTTTTACTTTTTATTTTTTTTTCTTTTATGTTCAAAATAGTTCTCTCACCCTAGGGAGGGAAGGCTTCTTATCCTACTCTAAGCCCTGAGCTGCGAGAAATTTTCATGCTTCAATTGCATGAATAAATATCTGAATAAAAGGGTTAGAGGAGGACCCCCAAAGAAAGGAAGGAAGGATTTAGGAAGGAGCACCTACATCCAGGAAATCATTGTGAAATATGAAGCTGAAGCATCTTCATGAGCCTCTGTTAGGGTAAAGACTCACACGCAGTCTGAGGGGCAGTCCGTTGAACAACCAATATTACCCTCAAGAGTGAGGATACCCCTCTCAACGAAAGAAGGAGAAGAAGTAGAGAGAAAACCATCAGAGAAAATATAAGTAGCCCTTTCAACAGTAAAAGAAGAGTAAGTAGAAAGTAGAGGGTCAGAAAAAGAAATCAATCCAGGTACACCTGTAGAAGAAAATTTGGGGGACTTTGCTTCACCGGGTGATCAGGGAAGTGTTGTTAAGTGACCTCAGTCATCAGTTGTCATACAACAGGAACCTGTTGATATTCTCAGTGATTAATGGAGGGTATTCATGGCATGTCCAACCTCTTCAATTGAATTTCCAATTGGAGACATTAGAGGTGATGCACCGATGAAGTGCATTCCACTAACCGCTTTGCGTAACTTCCATGGAATTTCCTTAGAATATACAAATATATTTTTGTTTGAATTTGATATTGTCTGTAGGGGATATGACTATGTGGTTGATGCTCACAATTTGAAAATATTCCCTACTACTTTGAAAGGTACAGCTTTGCGATGGTTTATGGGTTTGGGTGGAAAATATATCTCCTCTTGGGAGGAAATGAAGAAAGATTTTCTAGAGAAGTACCATGATTATTGTAAATCTTGGGACATAAAGGAAGAAATTTTTAAATTTATGCAGAAGAAGGATGAGAATATGGAGGATTGTGTGGAACGTTTTAAATATACCCTACAGAGATCTGGCCATAGTGACCTCGATAAGGATATCTTGAAAATTATTTTTCTCTAGGCCCTAAGGGAAGACTCCCTGGACCCATTGAACATAGTAGGAAAGGGTGATATATCTAAGGAGGGCTTTCATCCGAATTTAAACAGGAATGAAAAAAGTTACAGAGATAACCATAAACACAGAGATGCAGTGGAAATAATATTTAATTTCATTAATGTAAAATACTGAATTATGCTTACAAATACAAATGGAAAAAACCAACTAGGGCAATGGTAGCTTATCTCCGAGAAGAGATGTGGCGGCTACATGCCTCTAAACTATGTTACAATGAGGCTCAAAGGCCTAATTATTGTTGAGAAACAATGGAAAACCCTTAACATCCCAAAACCTAACCCTAGAAGATGAAATGCCAAATTGTGGGCCCCGTTTTGGGTAAGTTGGTACATCAACTTCCCGGGGTCGTAACTTTGGCACCCAATATTCGTTTGACGCATAAAATAGCTCATTAGAAAGATCTATCTGAGCACTACAAATTTGGGATGGACTGATGTTGCTCCCATATTTCCCAAAAAACGTCATTTAGGGCCTCAAAACGGCTCCGAAAGTTCAGGATCTGAAAGACTACTAAAAATAGCAAACTGTGCTACAATTTATGAAACTGAAAAAATGAAAGAGACAATTGTGGGGGTCCAAGTGGGATAGGTGGGTGGCCACCAACATCCACCTGGATCATATTTTAACTTTTTTTGTGAGTTATGCATTCAGTGTTCACAAGGGGCTACAAGGAATAAGCAAGGGGTTCGAACTTCCAAAACATCCAGTGGAGGAATTACAAAGGAAGAAATTGGGAACTTGCTAGATAACTTGAAAACCGATATCCTGAGTAAAAATTCCTCTTAGATGGACACGTTATAGGAAAAGAAAAAGAAAATGGAGTTAGAAAGGACCATGTCCATCTCTTTCCCTCAGTGCAGGAAGAAACATCCATTAAAGGAATGACCATTAAGTACTATGGAGACGTGTGCAATATGTGAATAGACTCACTCCACCAGTTCATGTCCATCTCTTCCTGGGCTAAAGGTAGTATTCCAAGGAACAAGTGAAGGAGTAGAGAAACTATGCTTTATGGGTTCCAAGAAACCATGGTAGCCACGACCACCAAGCCCAAATCAAGGTATGTCTCAGGACCTTTCTCATTATTTTAGAAATTTAAATATGGGTCCTCAATTAGTACCTTTTCCTCAATCATGGCCTCAATTTTATCAATATCCACCTTGGCAGTCTTAGTTCCCACAGTCTAGTTCAAACCCTTCATGTTCACAGAATTGGCGAGGGCCTTCCCCTTCTCCTGGTCAATTTCCTCAAACTATGCAACAACAACAGTTACAACTAGCTTCCAAAATTCCTTCTAGTACTCCTCCTCATCCTTAGATTCCTATCCAACCTAATCCAAATCCTAATAATAAGGGTTCTCAACAGACTAACATGCTTTACCTTCCTTCATATAAAATTTCCACCGGAGAATGAAATGAGATAAATCTATGATCTGGTTGAGTGGTGAATGCTCAGACTTCACCAATTATTGTTGAACATATTGGTGATGAAGATCCAAAACCAAAATCCCAGGTAGTTGAGAATGAGTCTAATCAAAATTCTGTCAAGCACCCCCCTCCTCGTTCGGGTGCTACTCAGGGCTGCCCAACTGATCCACCTTATCCCTAGAGATTAGCCTTGAGTAAACAAAATCCTCAGCTAGAATTTCACCTTTTAGGGGAATTACAAAACGTGTTTGTCAAAATTCCCTTACTCCAAGCTATGAAGGATGTGCCTATTTATGCTAAGACAATTAGAAATTATTGTTCAAAGAAACCTGGAAAGAAAACAAAGGATCCGCTTACCATTCATGTTATAGGGAAACTATCAGACATTATGCTGGGAAAATCTGTACTTGTGAAATATGGAGATCCAGGGAACCCAATTATGACAGTGCAGATTAATGGGGTTGACATCCTGAATGTAATAGTAGATTTGGGATCTGCAATTAATGTTATCGCATCCAAAACTATGCTTACATTGTGTCTACGAAATCTAAAACCAACTCTTACTGTCTTGGAATTAGTAGATTGATTTACAGTAAGGCCGATAGGAAAATTGGAAGACATAACAATTTCAGTAGACTCATGGTGTTATCTTGTTGATCTTCTGGTGTTACAAACACAATCCCCAGCTGGTGGTCACCCTCTAATTTTAGGAAGACCTTGGCTAGCAATTGCAGACACCTATATCAGATGCCGGTCAAGAAACATGGTGATATCTAATGGGGAAAATACAAAGAATCTTATTCTTTACCCCGCTGTGGAACCAAGTTCATCAAGTAAAACAACATTTAAACAAAATTCCCTACCTTTAGAAGGGCTTGAAGCAAAAAACAAGGAAACCAGACCAGTCCTTACTATTAGTCAAACCATCTATTTTAAAAATGAAATGGAAGATGATACTATTAATACTTTTATCAGCAGCCCCTGTGTCCTTTCTGATACAACTCGTCAATTTCTAGAATCTGTTATGAGCAGTGAGATGCAGGAAACTATTGAATCAGGCATTGAAGATGAAGATATTCCTATAATTACATCCAGTGACGATATCCCTATAGAAATTGAGCCAGGGAAGACATTGAATATTAATCCAAATCTTTAACCATCCCAGACCGAATGGCTCTAGAAATTTCTTCGTGACATAAGGAAGCATTCACATGGGATTATACAGATATGTAAGGTATCCCTATTGAATTGTGCACTCATCATATATACATCAAAGAAGATTGTTGGCGTGTGAGACAGCCCTAGAGAAGAATGAACCCCACTCTGAAAAACATTGTCAAGGATGAACTTTAGAAGTTGCTAGATGTAGGATTTATTTACCCTATCTCAGATAGTCAATGGGTCTCTCCGCTAGTTATCGTTCCTAGAAAGAATGGTAAGTGGTGGATTTGTGTGGACTATAGGCAGTTGAACAAAGAAACCTTGAAGGATCATTTTCCCTTACCCTTAATTAACCAAGTCCTGGATACCTTAGCTGGGAAGAAGTTTTTCTCCTTCTTGGATGGGTTTAGTGGGTATAATCAAATCCGAATAGCTCTTGAGGACCAGGATAAAACCACTTTTACATGCCCTTGGCATACTGGGTCCTTCCATTTGGCCTTTGTTACACCCCTGCTACCTTCCAAAGGGAAATATTAGGGATTTTCTCTAATCTAGTTGATGACAATATTGAGATTTATATGGATGATTTTACACCATATGGGGGATCATTTGAAGAAGGGTTGAAAATTTTGGAGAAGGTGCTTAAAATATGCATACAAATGCATGTTTCTCTAAGTACAGTTAAGTGTCAAATGATGAGAGAAGAGGGTATAGTGCTGGGACACTTGCTTTCAGCTGCTAGAATTCAAGTTGATCAGGCCAAGGTAGAAGTAATTTTTCATTTTTATGTACCAAAGACACCAATGCAAGTATGTAGTTTTATTGGTTGCACTGGCTATTATATATGCTTTATAGAAAAATTTTCTGGAATAGCATTCCCACTTTTTCAGTTGTTAACTAAAGATGCGGAATTTTTGTGGATAGATAAGTGTGAAGAGGTTTTTGTAAAAATCAAGGAACAAATCTGCCGAGCTCTGATCTTGCGAGGTCCTAATTGGGAACTCTCATTTCACATCCACAATGATGCCTCTCAAACAACAATAAGGGTTGTTTTGGGACAACAAGAGTACAAGAAGCCATATGTGGTATACTATGTCAACTAGAATTTAGTGAAGAAATTCTGCTCTCTACACATCTTGTAGAGAAACTGTAGATTAATCTGACTATGCAATGTACCAAAGAAAAATACTTAATCTACTTCTACAATCAAACTTGTGGAATCTTAATAAATTTTGAGCAAGATCAAATAGAACACATATAACAGAGAAGAAGATTCAATCACACATGAAACACATAAGAATACTCTAGGGAAAGCCTCAGCTAAAAATCCCGTTATCTGTATTATGATACAAGTGCAAATATCTCAGGATTACACAAAGCTTTAGCTCACAAGATATCCAGGTCTCAGTACAATCCCTCACTACTACTCATAGACAAAATAGACAACACATATGTCTTCCTTTAGTCCTCCAAGCCTCCTATTTCCTTGCGCAGTTTCTCTTGGGTCCTCCAGCTACAACCTATGCGATAATCACCTCACACACAATTCTGATATCTGAAATAACTGCGCAATCCTAAAGGATTTAATTCCTTTTGCATGGATGCGTTTCCTATATAGGAAAATTCCTCCAATTGATAGTACACTATTGGGTAGCGGATCCCCACGCAATGGTTTTGAGGCCTAAGGTCCACAATTTTGGGTAATGGTATGGTAAAAACTCCGTGAAGTGGGCGGAGCATGAAATGTAAAGAGTCAAGTCAAAGGGTTGTCTTCCCGAAAATAATGTAAAATAATAGAAAGGGAGTCAGCCTAACCATGGTCCGTGGACCATGGGAATGTATAAATAGAGCGAGGCTCTAAGGGTAGAGGGGAGTCTGATTTATGGATCTTGAATGTATGGGTTTATGAAGAAAAGAACAATTCTGAGTTTGTAAGTCCGAGTCGGGTTGGATAGTAGGGAAGTAGGCTCCGCAGCTGTGTGCGCAGAGGCTTGGTAGAGTCCACAACTGTGTGCATGGACCCCTGCAACTGAGTGTGCAGGGCCGAAAGAGGGTTGTACTGAATTGAAGAAAGTAATAAAGCTAAGTTGAATCTGAGATTTGTGATCATTCTGGTTTAAGAATCTGTTGTGATTTCATTTTTATGCTTATGTTCTAAATTTATGTGAATCTATAATATTTTGGGTACACACACTGGTTAATGTTGTTAAATGTTTGCTTAAAGACCCTAAGAAGTAGATCTAAACTATAACAAACTCATTAAAAGGTTAAAAGAGTGCTCGGTTCCAGATCCGCGTGAAGGTCTGACAACAGTACAGAGCGGCATGAAGCTACAAAGTTAATCACGAACCCTCCAAGTTCTCATCAAGACATCCCTACAGTACGGTAACCTAGTTCCATCAACCCCCCCCCCCCTACTACCTCGGGTGAGACCTCAGTCTGCGCTCCATGGACTGTTGCCGAAAGCACTGGTAGTGCGGGTTTTGTTTGGCTAAATAACTCTTCCGAACCCGGGTCAGGACCCAATAAGCCAACAAATGGTTCCGTTACCAGACCAGGATCTGCCTAAGGGATGTCTGATGTCTGAACACTGGAACCCTACGAAGAAAGAACTTGAAGATTGGTTGGTTTAGAAGTTGCATGAGTTCATGGTATAGGAGAATAAAAACCCATAGATATTAGAAGAGAGGTGGCTAGATCGTTACATATACATAGACATCCATGAGATATTTCTTTTAACCTCCTCGACAGAGCTGTATGAGTGGATCATGAGACTAGCTAAAAGTGTGGGAAGGTGCAGACTTGATCATCCTATATTGTGGACCCAGAGTTGGTGCACAAGCTAAAAGCATTGGAAGACAATATTGTGAGGGTAGTAAACCATTGGCTGGATCGGATCATAGGAGGATTCATCACTGAGTTCGCGATAGACACCACTATAAGATACAATGAAGCGGAAAGGTGTTTTCTCCAAGGGCTACGAGGTAAGTACATCGAAGCGCTAAATACTTGGATTAAAATGTTGTTATGTGAAAAGTGGGTTATGCGAGTCCATTGATGTCTGGGGTAACGC
Organism: Pinus taeda; assembly: GCA_000404065.3. Taxonomy (NCBI): domain Eukaryota; kingdom Viridiplantae; phylum Streptophyta; class Pinopsida; order Pinales; family Pinaceae; genus Pinus; species Pinus taeda. The sequence goes on from APFE030024170.1 coordinate 233,234, forward strand.
GAAGTGGAAGAGGCTACCGAGGGAGTAAAGGATTAGAAAAAAGTCCCCTGATCTCACTATCACGAGAGAGCGAAGAGGAGCTTGCTAGGTTCTCCCCGAGAAGAGTGGTCAGGTTTAAACCAAAAATTTCCCTTGCAACCTCATCCACCCACACCATCACCCACTTCACCTGTATAAACCCTGCCTTCATCAACCACATCTTCATCTACCCCACTCCCACCTCCGTCGAGGGTTGGGATGGCGAAGGAAATCAAGTTGCCTGTGTTTAGGAGCATAGGCAATGAGGCACCAAATCAGTTCTGGTTCGTAGCGAAGGCAGTATGGGAAGCCCAAGGCGTTATGAATGAGAGCATTAAAAAGGCCACTCTAGTAAGCGCATTGCAGGATGATGCATTGACGTGGTATATAAAGCACATTAACGATCATCAAACCGAGGGAATAACAGAGATCCAGACTGCACTGAACAAGGAGTTTAGTCAACCAAAATTGGAGACGTAGTCGATCATTGGGTTCAAGGAAATCGTGATGCTGCTAGGAGAAACTCCATGGAATCTGGATCAGAGATTGAAAAGTATGATCTGTGAAGCTAACATGACACTGACGGATGTGCAGAACTATGCATGGTTTTTGGCATCTCTGATACCACACCTGAGGACGGCGCTATCATAGCAAAAGGTCTCGACCCAGGCTAAAGCGTTAGAAACGACAATGAGGTTGCATGAAACTCCTATACATGATCTTGCGTTGGGAGTTCAGAAAATCCATGCGCAGCTACAAAACCTATGCTTAAAATGCAAAGTTTGAAACAAGAGAAGGCACCTCGAGTAGAGGCACGAGTAGAGGTATGGTGTGTAAAATGTAAGGGTCAAGGTCATGATAAGGACCATTGTCTAATATTTGCAAACTATTTGGCCGGAGGGAGGCCAATGCCATTAAGCCCAGAGGCTCAGGTAGGACCGAGCATGGCACCTACGCTCTGGTGTGTGATCTGCCAAGTAGGAGGAAAGCATACAATGGACAACTGTCATCTATTGTAGAATTTCACACAACCCACCCAACCGCTATTTTGCAAGCTTTGTATTTCGATGGGCCACGATGAAAGAAATTGCTAAGGATATCAATTATTGATGGATTGGGTGTTGGCTTATAGGATGCAGACCAAGGTGCGAGGTCCAGACCCAACCGCAACAATAGTGAGTAGAGGGTTCTAGGGACGCAGATGAGGCCGAGTGGGGATGGGACCTGCGCGAGGGCGTGGACAGTTAATCTACAACAATTGTGGGGGACCTGGACATTATGCACGTGATTGTACGAATCCAACCCAAACATGTTTTTCATACTGTTACCAATTCGATCATGATGCAATAGATTGTCCTACACTAATTGCACAGATGCGGGAGAAGGGTGTGTTCCAGACCAACCCAATGCAAAATATTAAAATGATGAAGGCTGAACTACGCGAAGGGGACCCTGACATAAACATGATGCTCAAAAGTGGGACCACCATAGCAGAAGATAAGGGGAAACGACTAGAGGAGGATACCTGGGTACGCAAGGCCCCTACAAGGCAACCTGAGTTTGACTTGGAACGTGCGAGGGAGACATTCATGGAAGCTAAGCAGAGCTTCAGAGTGGCCTCTACATTAGGTAGTGGGGATCAGACTGAATAAAAAATGGACCCTTCCATGCTAACTACCTTTATAAAGACCTGCATAAAGCTAATAAGGGACCATAAAGCTGTCCAGGAACTGCAGGAACTGATATCTAGGTGCACAGGGTCGAGAGAACTGCGCATGGTCCAAAAACTAGGCAAACATGTGTTGTGCACCAAGTGCGAAATGCGACTGACTTCCTAGATTGGTGATTATGAGATGGATCAGGTCATTTTGGACTTGGGGTTGGATGTGAATGTGATACCTTAACAGACCTGGGAACATATGGGCAGACCCGTACTCCAATGGTCTCCTATTCAACTGTGGATGGCAAACCAACAGATAATCTTGCCCATGGGGAGGTTACAAGGGGTTACGGTGGACGTTGGTGGTGCAAGTACACAAACAGATTTTGAGGTAATAGAAATCGTGGATGACAACAATCCCTACCCTGCATTATTAGGGATAGACTGGGCCATGGAGATAAATAGATTCATTAATCTAAAGAACCTAAAGATGATATTTGAGAAGAAGTCTCTATGCATAGTCGTTCTGTTGGATCCAGCTGAAGGGACATGCTACACGGAATCGATGCACGATGAGGACAGCAATGATGAACTAGAATGCATCTACCAGGTAACCGTGCAAGGTCAGGACCAGGTGAATCCAACAGAGGATGGGAGAATTTCATGGGAATAGGACGGCTCCTGCACATTAGATTCCGATGAAGAAATAGAGGGATGGAAAAATCGATTGCATGAAGTAACAACTCTAAACTATAATATGATGACTAGATTGCTGCGACGCATAATGTCCAAAGTAAGGGAACTCCCAGCCCAAGAGGAATCAGCATGCATGGAGGAAGCTATCGATTACTGGGAAAAGAGGAGACTGGCACAGAAATGGCACAATGCACAACGAGGAGCACGTTGCACAACAAAATCACTAGAGAGGAATACACGTTTAGTGACTAGAAGGACTAGACGAGTGGGAGGACACAATATCCGTCGGTCGCATAGGGTGCGAAGGGATGTTGTGCAAATGCCCACCTGACTAAGAAGACAAAAGCTGAATCTACCGCGACAGCCAGAGAAGCGATGCCCTCTAGCTGTCCACGCCCTAGCAATTGAGATAATAGGTGGAAACATGTACAATGTTCACACAAAAATATGAGTCAATAAGAATCTGCACACCCCAAGGGTTTGATGGAGTTATTATATTAGCAACACACAAAGGCAGGCATAGGTAAAGAGATGAGATGGAATCAAGAGGACTGTAGACACTTCAGTCAGTGTAACCTTCACAAAGGCTAGGGATGAAGAAATCCGATGGTTGTGTGAAACCATTCGGCACGATTGTAGAAGGCTTTGCGAAATCGATGAAAAATGGGCATGGGTGGAGAAGAAAGATGTGATACTGGATAAGGAAATCAACTAAATAAAAGTAGGGATTGCACCACTGACCCACGTGAAGATAGGAATACAGGGACCGGACCTCGCTAGCCCTCCTACGCTACTAAAAAGTACGTGACCCTGCTATCATGGTTGCCACTGCACCCTATTAAACAAGGGAAAGCAAGATGCGTGGTGCGACTTCCTTCCAAGGTACGCAAGGGGTGCCCACAGCCTAAGCTAGCTGAGAAGAGGAAGGCTCACACGAGGAGTGCGACCACTTGACTATCTATAGTGGGCCCAGTCTCAGTGTTCGACGGAGTTGGAAGAGGACGTGGGACTATAAACAAGTTTGCCGAAAAGTTGCACAATTTGGCCAGAGCGCACAGGGTCTAGAGGGAGCCGAGTACACAGTTCCATGTACCAAGAACTACGCTGCTGCGAGGGAAAGATGGAAGGTGACCGTTGCAAGTACTATTCATAACAAGTTGTTCGAGTTATGGCAAAAGGGAGTGGGTGGTAGGCCATTAAGATGGAAGTCCCAAGCTAGATATGGAAATATCTGCTACCAAGTGAATATTAATGAATTAGAAAAGGAGGGAAGGGGTCTATTCAAATTTTTGTAGCCATCCAAATGCCCTTGGACAACATTGGGATATTTGAGAGATGAGGTATTACAAACCGCCATGAGTATTATGGTTAGAACCCAAGCACGGTTTTCCAAAGAGCTGTATCAAATCGAGGAGGAGCTAGAAGAAGTGGCTGCTGCAACCGAAGTTCCCAAGTATCCACGTACGCTGCGACCTTGGAAAAACACACAGACTATAAGGCCCATCCAAGCATCACCGAGATTCAGAAAAGTATCAGTGGCCAAGAAAGGTAAAGCAATCACCACTGACATAGAGGAGGACGAGGACGATTTTCAAGACCTGATCGCTCATATTGAAGCACAGGATGAGGATGAAGAGGATGCTTTCCAAATTCCTTCACTACCACCATATATCCCTCCATGGAATGGAAAGGCCAAAGTACCAAAGGACCTAGATGCTACAAAGAGTACGCTGCAGACCTCACTTCTTCCAGATGAGATCAGATTTGATGGTCTACCGCTGGGCCATGTACAGAATATCAAGTTCGAAGATTGGGATCTTGCGGATAGTGAGAAGTTCCCCCGCTTGGCCAAAGACTACTTACTGCCGCAAAAGTGGTTACTAGGAGTGGAGAGGGTGGGAATACTCAACCTAAGATGGATACCTCACTATCATCGCATGACCATCACCATTTTTGTTATCTACTAATTACTATGTTTAATACATGACAGGTATCTCTGGTTGGAGGAGTCAATTCCCATCACGCTTGATTTAGTACATCACATTACCCACCTACCTTTTAAAGGGAATGACCCCGCGAATATAGCTGGAACAAGTAGCGAGCTGGGTCTTGCAGAGACAATGAAGGTTAAATACAAGTTGGAAAAGCAAAAGCAGGGCTATGTAATAACAAGCATCAAAGATCGAGGGGTGTAAGTTGCCACCCAGCTACTGGCCAATAAACTCATGAGGAAATTCCACGCGGATGAGGTACCAACCCCTATCATTGCGCTTGCAAAGTAGTGTGTAAAAGGGGTTCAGTGCAACTGGGCGCAATTCTTATGTGACGAATTTCTGACCAATTGCAAAGAAGCACAGGAGAAAGGTAAGACTTTCCACTATGCATGGTTGCTACTATCCATCCTTCTGGTTGCGGGAGAACTACCATAGGGTAGCCGGTTTCCCAGTATTGAGAAGAACCTACCGAAAGCAACATGGTATAGCTCATGTTGTGCGACAAAGGATGCCATGAGGGTTCGTGAAATCAAGATATTCTAGATATTCATGGAGGCGAGTATTTGGACATGGATTGTGCACCGACCAACGTTATCCCCGACAGTCTACAACAATTTGCAAAGCACGATGGATTTCAAAGCAGACATGCATAACATATATCTCAGGGCGTGGAAGGATCCACAATAGAATTGGGTAAAGCTTCCATTCATCGCAACAGACGATGCCATTTACGAAGTACTAGTAGCCTGGCCTCTAGAATGGCATGCCCCACACCTAGCCGCAGTAGCCAAGATCGTCGCACTGTAGCAAAAGAAGGAACTCCATTCGCGACTCAATAGCTTGGCAGAAAGCCAATGTCAGGGACAAAAGGCAGCATTGCAACAAGAGGTGACCGTGGAAATAATTGCCGAAGGAGTCAGGGTGGATCAAGAAATATCCCCTAAACAAGATATACCGAAGGAAACAGAAACACAACAATGCACGAAATTAGCCCAAGCCAAGAGGCTGCGCATCACGGAGTAGCCACATGCATGCAAAAAGTTGAAAACCACCAAAGCTTTCGAAAAAGAGTTTCGTGACAGCAGCGAACTAGCACACAAGACCATTCCAGGAGCACTAAAAGAGATGATGATCGAGCATATGATTATATTGTGGGAACTCAGGGTGCAGCTACAGGCATTACAAGTGCACACCCTGGGAGTGATGATACCAAATCCAACCAGTGACACAGCCGCAATCGAGTAGATGGTACGCGGTCATACAATGCACACTCTAATGTTGCCAACAGGTGTTGTTTTAGCAGACGCTAAAGGGGCCACGCACAGTTGGGGAGTGAATTTGGCAGTCGTTCCTCAAGAAACCCTATACCAATTGCAGGAGGTGGTAATCACTAAGCTTTGTGCCTGGGAAGGCTGTGCCCTCCAAGTGATCATGGAACATAAGGAAAACCTGGAGTAGGATAGCCTCTAGCGCGATGACTTGGTCGCACACAACCAAGAAGTGGAACAAGACGTAGTAGAAGCCTCTAGAAAGGTGCTAGAATTGGTGGTCCCTGCGGAACTTCTAGTCCTTGACAAGATTTAGCACATGGCCAAAGGATTCCGCACAGCCCAAGAGGAGGCCGAAAAAGCTCAGTGGGAATTGAATCTACAGATTGTGGAGCTAATACTGAAGGTGCAGTCGCACACACCCCCGGAAGTTCGAGAGCAACTTCATGGTAAAATTCAAGAAGGATTAGAAGGGATACAACGCGCTATCCAAGATTGTTCGGCCTTGTTGGGTCAGTCCCTAGTTACACTCACATCTCTCCAGGAAGACCCAACACTCCAGCAGGTAGAGACAGAAGCACGGGAATTATAGAAGGCTTATGACAAAGTCTAAGGGATGGTTCAAATAGTCGCCATCACACAGTGGTTGGCCAATATGAGGGAGGCCCAGGTGCTCAAGGCACAAGTGGATGATGCCAGGAAGAAGGAAGCAGTATTAAAGAATGCATCCAGCCTTGGCTTGATGAAGCTTTCGTGGTGTCAAGGGCAAGTTGGCACATATGCAGGCAGCATATGAACCCAGGCAGGCTGAGACAAATAGTGAGGCATTGGTGGCTGGCGTGGAATAGGTACAGAAGATGGTGAAAGATTTTGGAGCAAGTGTACGCGAAGAACAGACATGGCTAAATGATCTACGGGTGAAGCTTTCTGCACCAGCCGAGTGGCTCCAGACGAGTCACCATGATTGTGTTGGGGGCCTGTTGGGTAGCGGATCCCCCGTGCAATGGTTTTGGGGCCTAAGGTCCACAGTTTTGGGTAATGGTATGGTAAAACCTCTGTGAAGTGCATGGAGCATGAAATGTAAAGAGCTAATTCAAAGGGTTGTCCACCCGAAAATAATGTAAAATAATAGAAAGGGAGTAAGCCTACCCATGGTCCGCGGACCATGGGAATGTATAAATAGAGCGAGGCTCTAAGGGTAGAGGGGAGTTTGATTTTTGGATCCTGAATGTATGGGTTTATGAAGGAAAGACCGAATTTGAGTCTGTAAGTCTGAGTCGGGTTGGATAGTAGGGAAGAAGGGTCTGCAGCTATGTGCATAGAGGCCTGGTAGAGTCTACAGTTATGTACGCAGACCCCTGCAACTGAGTGCGCAAGGCCGGAAGAGGGTTGTACTAAATTGAAGAAAGTAATAAAGCTATGTTGAATATGAGATCTGTGATCATTCTGGTTTAAGCATCTGTTGTGATTTTAGTTTTATGCTTATGTTCTGAATTTATGTGAATCTATAATCATTTGGGTACGCACACTGGTTAATGTTGTTAAATGTTTGCTTAAAGACCCTAAGAAGTAGATCTGAACTATAACAAACTCATTAAAAGGTTAAAAGAGTACTCAGTTCTTGATCCACGTGAATGTCTAAGAGCAGTACAGAGCGGCGCGAAGCTACAAAGTTAATCACGAACCCTCCAAGTTCTCATCAAGACATCCCTACAGTGTGGAAACTTGGTTTCAGAACCCCCCCCCGCTACCTCGGGTGAGACCTCAATCCACGCTCCACGGACTGTTGTCGAAAGGGCTAGTAGCACAGGTTTTGTTTGCCTAAATAACTCTTCCGAACCTAGGTCAGGCCCCAATAAGCCAACATACACTATCCCTTCCTTTGATCTTAACTAGGTCTTTGAATAAACTGACATGCATGAGTTATTTATGAGAGAATATTCAGTTATCTAAAGTGCAGTAATTACATGCATGCATGCATTAACTAATTGAACTCACAATCAGTTCCACAAATTGTAGGAACTAATCTAACTGGAATTAACTCAGATAAATGAGCTAACTAATTACAACTCAAAGTACAACTCATCCTGATCTCCTTAATCAAGGGATAACTTCCTCAATCAATGGAGAAAATGTTGCATGTCTTCACATAGAATTCATGTTTGATTTCCTACAACTAATTAACTCAAGATGAATTAATTAATTATTTTACAAATAGCTGCTAAGATCAAATTCGAATTTTACTTCTCAATTTTAGTTTAGGGACTAACTAAAATTGGAATCTCTCCCAAAATTCTATTTATAGCAATTCTATTTTTAGCAATTCTATTTTATCATTCCTTGTTGCTATTTCCAACACTGGTACCTGAGATGATATTTATAGCATTTCTTGTTGCTATTTTCAACATTTAGCACCTGCTAAATTAAATTATATAGTAATAAAAAAGGAGTTCTTGGTTTTTATTTATGTTGTTAATAAATTTTGGCATTACATTACTGGATATCCTAATTTTGTGCATAGTGACCATGCAACAATCAGGTACTTGATGAATAAACCTATAATTGTTGGGCATGTCACAAGGTGGTTATTATTACTTCAAGAATTTGACATTACCATCATAGATAAACTGGGCAAGGATAATGTAATTTGTTGGCTTCGTGTCTAGATCAAATACTAATGATGAAGGTACACTCGTAGAAGATAATTTTTCGGATGAATATCTTTTTGCAATTTCTACTCACACTCCATGGTATGCAAATATTGCTAATTATCTTGCTATAGGGAAGGTACCCAAGCATTTGTCTTACAGGGAACACTGGAAGATCATTTGTCATAGTACCCACTATTCATGGATAGTAGGATATCTGTTTTATACAAGAATTGACCAATAGCTCCAATGCTGTGTAGAAAAAGATGACATCTATGATTTCTTGAAGGTTGTTCATGATGGCCCCTGAGGGGGATATTTTGCAAAGAAATGGACCAGGCATAAGGTGTTATGGATGGGATATTATTTTTCCTCCATCTTTCAGGATGCAAGAGATTATGTCTGAAGATGTGATAGTTGCCAGCAAATGGGTTAGCCTGGTCGATCAGATGAAATGTCGTTACAGTCTCAAGTGGTCCTTGAACCTTTTGAGAAATGGGATATTGATTTTGATGGCCCATTTAATCCGTCTTCACATCAGAAAGGTTATATTTTAGTCTACACATATTATCTGACAAGGTGGGTTGAGCCCAGGGCTATGGCGAGAGCCATAGAATAGGTTCTCTCAGACTTTTTATTTCAAGAGATTTTTGCTCGATATGGCATCCTCAGGGAGATAATTTCATATGGGGGAATACAATTTACATCACATATGATAGCAAGGCTTATGAACAAGTATGGGATCAAGCACAGAATAACATCTCCATACATCCCTCAGGCGAAGGATCAAGTGGAAAGCAGGAACAAGGTATTAGAAAAAATTCTCACAAATATTACGACAAAGCATCGCCGATATTGGGATGAAAAACTTCCTGAAGCTCTTTGGGCATACGGAACATCATGTGGTTTACAATAGGGTTTTCACCATTTAAGCTTGTCAACAGTAAATCTTTGTTGTTTCCAATAGAATTTGAGATTAATATGCTTAGAATGGCTCTTGAAGTAGGATTGGACCTTTCGGAAGCCCATAAACACCAGCTGGAACAACTAAATGAACTAGATGAAATTTGTTTAATGGTTGTTCAGAGAACTATTGAAATTCAATAGCAGAGGACAAAATGGCATGATAAATTTAAAAAGAACAAGGTGTTTCATAAAGGGGGTTGGGAATTACTATATGATTCTCGTTTTAAGGAATTTAAGGGAAATCTTTGTTCCCGTTGGATGGGGCCTTATGAGATTTATGAGGTATTTGATAATGGAACTGCCAGACTTGTCATGATTGATGATACACATGTTTCTTTTATTGAAAATGGACATCATCTCAGACTGTATCATCGATCGGCCTCTAAAGATTCCTTCATCAAACATCTCTCTAATAAATCTGGTTTGAAGGTTGTCAGTGCAGAGAATTCCTCCTCTACATCCTCTGATTAAAAAAAAAGAATACATACATATATCTCTCTCTCTCTCTCTCTCTCTTATAATATATATATATATATAAATATATTTATATATAGCGTTACCACTCAAATTTTGTTTTGCAGGTATTACCACTGGTGTTTATATCCTATGGAGGCAAGAAAAATTTTCTAAGTATCTGGTGGTGTTACTTCTTCGGTGCTGTTACTCCTTCGATGTTGCTACTCTATGGTGAAATTTTTTTTAAGTATCCAGTGTTGTTACTCCTTCAGTGTTGTTACTCCTACAATGTTGCTACTCCTCCGATGTTTTTACTCCTTTGGTGTTGTTACTCCTTCGATGTTGTTATTCCTCCTGTGTTGCTACTCCGCGTTGAAAATTTTTCTAAGTACCCGGTGATGTTTCTCCTTCGATGTTGTTACTCCTCTGATGTTGTTACTCCTCTGGTGTTGCTACTCCGTGGTGAACCTTTTTCTAAGTATCTGGTGTTGTTACTCCTTCGGTGGTGCTACTCCTCTGATGCTGTTACTCCTCCGGTGTTGCTACTCCGTGGTGAAATTTTTTCTAAGTACCCTGTGTTGTTACTCCTTCGGTGCTATTACTCTTTCGATGCTATCACTCCTCTGGTGGTGCGAATCTGTGGTGAAAATTTTCTAAATACCTGATATTGTTACTCCTCGAATGCCGTTGCAGGATAAATGCGGTTACTTCTCTGCGCTGTCACTTCACCAAGAAAGTGCGAGGTATGTCCCCGAATAGACTTTGTGGCTTTCATTAGTAATTATTTTGACATGACCTAAGGTGATTGTGGACAGTCATTTTTTAGTTTGGGGGAGGTACATATATATTTAAAAACAGAGGCAGAATCAATTTCAATAGTGATTTGTCGACATCATCATAAAAAGATTGTGCTAATACATCCACTCCATGATTCTTACCTTACTTTGCACATTTATCAATAGATACTGGATTTAATGAACTTGTCCTTTGGAGTTTGCATAGTAATTACCATAATGGCTCACCATTATTTCCATAACACGCCATGGATTTTTCCCATCTTTCTAAAAGTAACCATTCCTACACCCTACTATCATTATTTCCTATCCCTTTCTACAAAAAAAAATTACCTGTCGATACTCTCTCCTAACGGTTTTTCTGCTACTCCGAAGTGTTTCTATTGAGATATAGTAGAATGGGTGGAGTGGTTGTGAGACATGAAGTAGAAAGCACAATTTTGGTCCGCAGTAATGCATATATTTGGCAGGTCTTTGTAAATGCAGGTTGGGATAGATATTTTGATAGATTGTAGGGGTTTGACGAGATTGTTACAACTGAATTTGCATTGAACTTGGAAGAAGATCATTCCAGAGTTTGCGGTCTCAATATCCTTGTTACAGAGGAAGCCATCTCATCCATCAATGGATTTACATAGGAAGGGAAGAAGTGGTTTTCATGGAAGGCTCCCTTGCCGGAGTTCCCATAAATATTTTCACAAGCCAGAGAAAAGAAAGTTCTAAAAGGAAGGGGGTATGATCATAAGTCACTACCTTATCCGTGGGGCGAAGTTGCATACTTCGTGTTGAGATACATTAACTCTGAAGGGTGCTTAACAGTGTTGTTCAAGTATTATTTCAACTGTTAGCATCCCTTCGGTTCCGACATGCGCAAATTCATTCATTGAATATGCCTTTCTTCCTCTGGAAAAGTCTTCGATTAATTGCACAATCTGCCCGTCGCTCTCAGAAAGTATTAGCAATCCTCACCAATCATGGGTCGGTCCAGTTACTGGTAATTCAAGTGCTCGCTCAAAATCCTATATCTTGGCCACAATTCGTTGAGTTTTCAGAAGAAGAATTTGAGGGCATTATACCTATAAAGGAATAGGATGGGAAAGATGCCACAACCGATGTTGTTCCACAAGAACCAGAATCACCTATTGGCTCTGTCAAAATAGAAGACACCACAGCTGATGCTATTCCACAAGAACCAACACTGCTTGTTGGATCATTTGAGATGGAAGATTCCACAACTGATGCTATCCCACAAGAACCAGCGTTTCCTGTTGGCTCAGTCGAGATGGAAGATGTTATAGTCGATGTCGCTCCACAAGAACCAACATCACTTGTTGGCTCGGTTGAAGTGGAAAGGATGGAAATTGAGGACATGGTTGATGTTGCCTCAACATCAATTGATAATTCACAGGGAGAACTACCACCACCACCACTTGGAGAAGTGAATTTGAGGTCTGAAGAAGAGAATATAGGTGGTGTTGTTACACAAGAACCAACAACACCTGTCAAATAAAAATTGGGGTCTGAAGTAGAAACTGTAAGTGGTATTGTTACACAAGAACAAGCACAACTGACAGAAGAAACCCTGGAAGTGGTAAAAGAAAAAGAACCTACACTTGAAATGGTTCTTCAAGAACCACAGGGTGACTTGGCCCAAATAGCAAATGCAGAAGTTGAGGGGCATGACTTAGGGAGTACAGTCTAGATGGAAATGGGAGAATATGTTCTTCATTCCTCCCTTCCTACAACTCTACCAAGAGAGGCGAGGAAATATTGGACTCCTCGGCACTCGAAAGAGGAAAGAGTCATTCCCCCAATTTTAAAATTTGTTGGTACAATATTTGATGCACTAGTTGAGATGGCCACTCAAGTACCAACGCTCGTCATTCCACAGATGGGACAAATTGAAAACATGGGTGTCAACACTGCTACACAAGAGCTGGTGTTGACTGAGGAATGAATTGAAGAAGTGGTGATGGATGTTAGCCCTGCAGAACCACCAGGGGAAGATATTCACTTTGATGCTACCCTACAAGGGTTCAATTCAAGTTTCATATAGAGAATGGATGACCGGGTGGAATACCAAGCACGGGAGAAAAATGTTGAGGATGGTATTCTGTAGGATGCCAAGATAACTCAAGAATTACGAAAGGATGCAACACCTACTAAAACTGACCCATCAGAGCTAGAGGAATTTTTGGAGTGCATGGGAGAATAGGCATGAGAAAAAGAAGTGGAGAATGCCTAGCCCCCAACCACAGTAATTTCAAAAGGAAATGGAGGGGACACCACTCAAGGTGATAAGAAAATAAAAGAAGTGAGGGTGAATTTGGAGCCAGTAGCCACCTATGCCAATGACCCACCAGGCACCATACCATCTACGAGACTAGTGGAGGAGGTCATTATCAAGCAAGAATTCATTGAATAATGCGCACGAAGGAGACCTCCCCTTAAGGAAAGGTATCAATCCTAGTTTAATGAACTTATGAAATTAAAAATAGATAATCTAAGATTGAGGAAAAGGGTGTTGCACTTGCAAAGGGGAGCAAGAAGGTACAGGAGAAAAATTGCAATACTTAAGGCTGAAGCTTCCCCCTCAGCAACTCAGACCAAGGAAAATCCCACTATTTCTGCTGCTATGCAAACAAAACCTATAGGCCATTTATGGGAGGCTCGGGAATTTGTTTTGACTGCCGAGATTCAGAAATGGAAGGCTTCATTTGTTCGTCTTCAATAGGGGACAGTTGTTGTGAAATATCTTCAGGCATAGATAAACAGAGTTCGCAGCTAGGTTGTAGAAATCATCATTGATTATGTGGACTATATGGATAGGGAAAGGCAGAAGTGAGAAAAACAACAGAAGAAGATCGAACAATTAGGAGAGCAGGTGCGAATGCTAAAAGTCGATAAGGAGGAAATTTTTCAATAACGCAATAGGTAATGGCTTTTCACCCTCCTTCTCATAGTTATGCTTTGTTTCTTCATGAACATTACCTTCTCTTTTTCCTAGAAAGTATTCGTCTCGAGATCAGCCATGAAAACTGTTATCACTTAAGAAGCAATTTCTAAATTGTTCACATCAGTTTGATTGTAAAGGTTAGGTGTTAGTCCGGGTTTAGTTTTTCCATGTTTGCTTTAGTGTCTAAGTCCTAAGAGTCTTGTTCCCTTTGTTAAATATGGTCAACAATCTTTTTTTACCCACCATTGGTCCCACATTTATTCAAAGTGTCATGTGTTAAGGTTGTTTCAAAAAGTACATGCATTTCGAAATCAACTAGGAGTTTTTGTAGCGCAAACTCAAAAAATACACTATGTGCACTACGAAAACACCTAGACAGTTTTGTAACTAGGCGATTTTGTAGCGCAAAACACAGAATTTAAACTGGTTGCGCTACGAAATCAATGATTTGTGCTAGATCTTGTCTAATTTTCTTTTCCATCAAAATTTGTTAATTTTTCATCACCATGTGTCAGTCCTTGAACCATGCCTATCACATGCAGCCATTCATCCTCATCATTAGAGTCATTAGGTGTCTTGGTATGCTTAGGTTGCAAGTTTCAAAAAGAGCCAAGTATTCACAGTTATGATTTAGGTTTGGGTTCATGCATGAGGAGCACATTGACAGGTGTTCAAAATTGAATTCTTTGAAGATCAAGCGAGGTAGCTTTCCTTAACCATTGCAAGCGAGGCAGTGATCGAAATTGAGACGGTGCAGGCTTATTTAATATTCACATTGTAGGAATTCCATGGAGGAGTATACATAAATAAAGGAGCCCACAAGACCATTAGTAATTCAAGACACACCCCAGCAGGCTAAAACAAGGGAAAGGTCAGATCAAAGAAAAGATACAAGAACAATTCACAGGTGAAATGGTACAAAGAAGAACAACCAAGAGCAAGTTAGCTAAAAGAAATCACACAACTATTTTGAACAACTTCATGGCAGATGGAAAGGCCATTTCAAGCAAAGGAAAGATCAAGAGAGTTGAATTTTTGGCCTCAAGCTGTGTTTTTAAAATTACACAACAGTTTCGTAGCGCGCTATGAAACTGCTGTAGCTGCATATTATGACTTGATGGGCCGGTTTTTTAGAGACAAAGGGAAAATATTTTTGAAAGGGATTTTATGAAAAGGATCATCTGCAAAGTGTGAGTATATAGCAAGGGAAAAACAAGCATAAGGAAGACATATATGAACTCTAAGCTATTTGTTATAAAAAGATCATTATTTCATAGCTAAGTATTGCTCATAATACTTGAGGCATCATTAATTGGGTTTTGTCTTCACACGTATATATGGACAAGGCCTGAAGTGTATGAAAAACAAGATAATCCAATGCAATTTTATGAAGAACAACAAGGATAATTGATTTCGAAGAACCTTTTGGAGACCAAAAGCAAAAAAGGAGGAACTTTATCTCCTTGCTTTTACCAGTCAACTTCTAGAATAGTTTCTGAGCAGTTAAAAACTCATATCTGAAAAGCGAAAGAGGTTTTCATTCCTAATATACTGAAGTACAAAAGACTCTTCCGCTTTCTTCAAATCCATTATGATCTGGGAGAAATGAAGGACCAAACTTGCACTACGAAACTGCTGTAGGTGTAGTTTTTCACAAGCATATTTCTCTGTTTTACACTTGTTTTTCAAAGACACATTTTGGGCAGTAGGAAAAGTGTTTAAAAAAAAAAGAGATTTTTTTCTTCAGCACGGATTGGTTCACAAAAACCTCCTTCAGGTTTTCCAAATACATTTTTTATGAGAAGATATGAGCTCTGTCCCAAGACCTATTTTTCAGCCAGAACAGAGCAAGGAACAGTCTCCTAGTTCTAGGACCAGTAAAAGATTGAGTCATCAAGGGCCAGAATGAAAGGTTATGAGCACCATCAAATTCAAATTCATGGATAATAACGGTGTCAAAAGGGAGTGTTTAATTCCTAGATAAGGTTGTTTAATCATAATGAGTTACACTCCTAATTGTTTTAGGTCTCTGGGGCTGCTAGTTAGTTGTCATTTGCATTTAATAGTTAGTTTTAAGTGTCATAGGTGTCAGGTCAGTGTAGAATTCCCAATTTCCTCATCCTAGAGGAGGAATTAAAGTTATGTAAAGAGCTCTATATATAGCAGAAGAGCTGATGTAACAAAGGGTTGAAATTTTCAGAGAAAGACTCATATTGTGCTATTGTAGAAGATTATGTTTTTATGAATGCAAACTTTGGCTTTACTTCTCAGGATTCAGAAAGAGTTCAATGGTGCAATGGTGTCTTGTTTATGGTTGTCCTTATCTCATTATTTGCAGTAGTATGAATGTATGATACTTAGAATTCATTGGTTATGCTCTAACTTCCTTCATACATTTGTAGACTGTGTTTTCCTTTATGCTACTGATGTACCCTTCATATGTTGAATTCTAGATGCCTTGAGTAAAATGTAAAGCTAATTTTATTTCCATATTGAAGCATTTCTTGACTCCA
Organism: Pinus taeda; assembly: GCA_000404065.3. Lineage (NCBI taxonomy): Eukaryota > Viridiplantae > Streptophyta > Pinopsida > Pinales > Pinaceae > Pinus > Pinus taeda. The sequence goes on from APFE030024170.1 coordinate 249,203, forward strand.
TAAGCCTAATGGATACTTACTGATCATGTTAAACCATTCATATTTCTTCACTTGTTTCATAGAGTTAGCCATCTAATTCATTATCAAAAATATAATCTTGTGAGAGAGCCCTCTCAGGTTGAGGAGGCTAAGCCTTAGCCAAAAGTTGGTTTGAAAGAGTTACACAAGTCCTTCCTAATCAGCATCCTATCAGGCCAAGGTTTTGTGATAATAAAAGCGAGGACCCTATACAATTTCTCTGCATCATAAAGCTTCATGATGTCTTGAACCAACACTTAATGTGTAAACTGTATATGCATGATTATTTCTTGTGGGATGATCAAGCATTCAACACAGTCCCCTATGTATGGGATATTCAACTGATATCTTTCATGTCCTACACCATCAATCAAGTCAAGTGGAAGAAGGCCAATGATACATTTGAAGTAATCAATCTACTAGGCATCTTCTTATCCAAAGAGAGAATTGGCAGTCTAACACTATTTATAATAGGCATGCTACCTTCTTGACGATTGAGGGGCATCTAGAAAAGATATTGGGAACTTAGAGATGGTGCATTAGGTTATGTACGACATAGGTGGTTTCCTGTCAAGATGAGGCTTTGGATAGTTGTCAGAGGGGATGGATGTTTTCATCATAAACTGTCAGAGTGCGGGAACCTTTGGTGCCCCTAACTATTCCAAAGCACTAGAAAGATTTCCACAGTATATTTCCTACATCCATACTCGAGGGGTTCATTGGATGGGCTTGAGGTTTTAGTTTCCCATCATTTGGTTGCCAGATGATCAATACACTCATGCCTAAAATGTGAACAGTGATTGGTGGAAAGATGTTTTACAAACAGATGGATACAAACCCCCAGGAATACATATGGCTGAAAAATATGATCTGTCTCAAATGCATGCTGATCACATCCAATTTAACCCAGAACTGTGAAGGTGACGGGCTGCATGAGAACATGTAGAAAGACCAGTTGGGAGGAAATGTTGGGAGCTAAAATTGCATGTTTTCGCTTACCTTTTTATCATATTTTCCTTTATATTTTCACTCCTATCTAAGTCATTTCATATCCTAAATCGTGCACGTACACCCCTAATCATGTATTTATGAATTGTTTAATCATTGAAGCATAGTATAGGGGATTATGACCAAAGTACTTGCTAAACTTCATTTTACGTGTAGATTTCCAAGTCAAATGGCTAAGTTTACACATAGAAATGGCTAAGTCAGATTTGCAACTGTAATGGCAGAGCCAATCTAGACTTCCTATTTCTATCTTTTGTATTCAGTTTTAGGGTTATCTCAACCTTCATATAAATCGTAAGAAACAATTACCTTGATCTCAGGAACTGTTTTTGTATAAGAAAGGATGGAGAGATTGAAACAGGGGGTTGGAGACAAGAGAACAGAGCTTTGTAAGAGAGACTTTTTACATTAATGAAATTTACTATTTTCTGATCTTTCATTGAGTTGATGAGTTCATCACATCCCTGATCAAGGAGTTGGGCCCACTCTGCTGATCATGTGTTGCTGAAATAGTGTGTACTAGTTTCCTTTTCATGTTTGTATTTCTTTTCCTTGTTGTGATGGCTTGCTGTAAATGTTGTGAATCGTATTGCTGTTACAATTAATTATTTCCATTATTTCCATTATTGTTACAGATTGTTTAATGTTTTCATTTCCATTTGTTGATGAATTCTCGGTCAATTCTAGGCTATACAATTGTTACATGCATACAATGTGCGCGTTATCCTTGAAATAACCAGTAGATCCTAGATTGATAATTAATGTGGGAAAGGGTTGATAGTTTTATTTCATTCTTGGACACCAACAAACACACACAACACCACACAGATATATATATATATAATATATATATTTATATATATATATATTATTTATTATATATAGATAGATATCAAGTCTCCCAAAGTTTGTTCATCAAAATCTCAAAAAATAAGTGTTCTCGGACACATGGCTTTAAAGCCTACAATAGTACAGATAAACATGACTAGGAAAAGGCTATTCACCCACATGATGCTCACAATAGCATGAGACCGCCCTGATCACTCAACCAAACAACCGACATAATCTCACAGACACTCCTACTATATGCCTCTAGTACCATGGCAACATGTAATCTATAATCGTATATTCTGGATTCGCGTGAGTAATCGCTTCCATATTTCATTCCATTTCTACCATAGGATCTGCTCCTTCCTCGAATGCAACATATTCTATCTGATGTGTTACTCGTCGTGTTATTGGTAACATGCTAGGAAGCCTTTCCAGTCCTACATCTGCACAATTATCATAAGGAAACTCTTAGATACACTTCAAAAAAGAAAATCACAAAACTTAAAAGAATTCCAGAAAACAAGTTTTACCTGCATCGGTCCAGTGTGCACTCGATGATAGAGGTAGATCTAGATCTCCTCTGAAGTCCATGCATGCATAAACATAGTCATCCACAATGATTAGTTTTTGGCACAACCAACCAAAGAACGATGGAGGGAAATGCATCCATTGACCTCCCCCTCCTCGAGGCATGATCTCAGTCCATATGAGAAACCTCGGATTTTGTGGATCTGGGTCATCCACCTCTACCCACTGGTATCGAAATAGGGGCACACGTTCCAAAAATAAAGTGACCAAAATTGATCCAAATCCGAACTCCTTCAAGTTTCCAAACTTGCCTTTGGTCAGTTGTCTCTTCATGTTGGCCAGCAGTCCCTCACACCAGTTGAACATTATTGGAGCAAGGAAATCCACTACTTATTGGAATTGTGATTTCGTTGCCTCATACAATGCATACACCCCAGCTATATGAGCCATGGTGTGTAGAATCATCCTTAAGGGAAGACTGTCGATGGTTTCTATCTTCACCTTCCTGGTCACAGTTGTCTCTGCACTCGGGCAATGCCTTCTGATCAAGGTGTTGGTGCTATCACCTCCAGTACGAGCTCCAAAGTGTTGGAATCTCTCCCCTCTTATGGAAAATCTAGTGATGAAGTAGATATCAACTACTTGCAACTCTAGTTCTTGATCTCCAATGATGAAGATCTGTGGATCAACATCCCATAGTCCGATTAGATAGTGTAACAAACCATTTTTAGCTCTAAGTCTTGGGGTTTCGAAGAACCTCAGTAACCCGTAGTCCCTCAAAGCATTGACACATTCAACAGTGTCAACAACTTGGTGATCTTCTGCATCATGGTCTCTTTCCTCCCGTTCGATGACCATGTTTGTCGAAATCTCTTGCGAACAACCCATAAGCATCATTTAGATGCCTTTCCACGAATCAAAATCTTGAAAAATGATCAAGAGAGAGGATTTATCTTTGTATTTTCTTCTCTGGATCCAGCGTGACTATCTAGTATTTTCATGCCAGTAGCACAAGAGCCTTTTGGGCTCAAGGGCAATCAACATGGATCCGATGACTAGACTCGCGTTCGTCTCCCCCGATTTTAGAAATGAAAATCCTCCCCTTAACCAACTAAAAATCCTATGAAATTACATGAAATAAGTATGAAAAGAAAGATAAAAGGAAGAGCTATTACCTGTAGTTGTCAGTTTGCGAAATGGTGCCTTGGATCTCCCACACTGCTTTCCTGAAGAATAAAGGAAAATGGGGTAAAATGCGCTCTCCAATTTACTCCAAGTGGAACTGTAAAAATGTTTTTACTTTTTGTATTTTTATAAGTTTTTAAACACATTTTCACCAATATTTATTATTTTTCTCGATATTAGTGATGTGTGGTTGTCTTTGTGTAGTTACAAGCTCTTTTTTGGTGGTTACGATGATCATTTTTTACCGATGGAATGAGTTTTTGTTTTATCTCTTTTTCAGACTCGTTAAAAATAAACAAAAAGGGAACCCCCATGGAGTCATCTTTAATCTCTTTTCTGACTCTTGAAATATGAAAAGATCACCGAGTACTTGTCTTTTCGAACTCATTAAATTAAATGAATTGACGCAAGCTCAATATATGTTTACCCCTTTTTCAGGCTGGGATTGACTATTTACGAAAAATGTACACCTTGGTTAACATGCTAAAGAGGTTGTCTCAAATATTATTTTCTACATTTTTGGGTTCGAGAGACAAATAATGAAAACGGACATGATGGAGTTTTATTTTTCGTCTCTTTTTCAAACTCTCTAAATATTAAAAAGGCACCGAGTTATTCTTCCATCTAACCCATAAAAAATTAAACAAAGAAAGACTTTCCACCATGACGAGACCAAGTTTCTCCTTCCTAGGACTCATATAACTTACTAGGATGGATTCATTCGAAGAATGAAATTATACGAAAAGCATATGATATCCCCTTCAAGCTTGTGATTAAAAATAATTGGGGTACTCACTAGAAATAGTGGGAAAAAATGAAAGTGAAACATCTCTTGTATAGGCAACATGTTGCCCTTGAACATGACACTCATATGTTTCTCATGTCAGGTTTGGGATATCCTCACTCACTCACTTGTCTTTCTGGGTTTGGGTGATCCATTTTTCCTCTCATTTGACTATTCCATTTCGTTATCATGACCCTTGGTCTTATGTTGAGTCAAATGTTGCCACACTCTGCAGTCATGTCGTCGATATGTTCAAGAGAAGTCGTATCAATAGTTTGTTACCTATACATTGTCTGACCTTTTACTACAGCCTTGGATCATACTCATTTATTCCACTTTATTCCTTGTTTCATGTCAATGATGAGGGAATCATTATGGCCCTCCTTCGATGGGTCACTTCCTATTGACTTCGGCTCTGTTATCACTCTAGTAATTCCTTTGAAGTAAGAAAAAGGAAAAACCAAAGGTAACCACTATCCACTTTTGGAGATCAGGACCTAGCCTTCCTGATGCTCAGAGAGGGCTCTCTCTTTAAAATTCAACTTTGTTTAGTTAATATGCTTTTTAAGCTAGTTATGATTGTTCAAAGGGGCATTTGATTTTGTTTGAAATTGGGTGGTGGGATCTGTCAAACAGATGGATAAATTGATGTCTTTCAGACCATTGGTCTTTGGAGTCAAATGATAAGGAAACAGGGCTGGAGAAACTCAGTAAAGGGGATTTTCCAAGGGCAAGATAGCAGAGCTTGTTTCAGATAATTGAAACAGAAGGATGGAAGGGTTTCACTCAGGGTAAAAGAGGAGTTAAGGGTTCTTAGACCCGAAAAATGAATGAAGAAGGAAAGGGTAATCAAAATTGAAGGGCACTTAAGGATCCTTTAACTTAGATTATTTATGAAATCAACTTAAAGCAAAGAGAAATTAAGAATTATTTAATTTAAACATCAAAAGAAAACATTTAAATGCTTAACTATTAAAACAAAGTGTGATTTAAAAAATTTCTAAGATATTATTCCAGTTATAGCATTTATATTGAAACACATATAAGATTATGAATAACTTTGAGAAAAATTGACAAAACACATGAAATACTTGTTTATAATCTCTCTCAACACATGAATCCTTGGAAAAGGTCTGTCCTTTATTAATTAATCCAGCTTGCTGGCTCTTCAATTGATACAATAGGTTTCTGAGTCTTCTTGACAAAAAGGTATATAGAAATGTCTAATAGAATCCACACTACATACTTCAAATTTTGAAGTATTTATACAAAAAGTTATCAAAAAATATCTCAAACTAATTTGAGATTTAATCTAGGAAATAAAATATCTTCTTACAAGAAGATAGAGATAGTTGTTGAACTACTTCATGATGTCCCTTTTATTTTGGTACTGCTGGCCTTTATGGTTTGATATTTAATGTTGGAAGCTTCATTAACCTTTGGCTTTTATTTGATACTCTTTGGCACTGGTACTCTTTGACACTTTTGATCCATCTTCACTTTTTTACCTCGTTTTTTACTTTTACTGTACCTTAACCATTTTAATGCATATTTATTATATTAAATCAGTCAATTTCTCCCATGTTTCATCATCACGTAATTTGATGTTCAACATCCTCCTATAAATTTCATCTACCTCAGTGTACTTAACAAAATTAGGCTTAGTGATAAACAAGTGTTTTACCTCATGCTAGAGGTAAAACAAGTTTTCAAATGTGTCGTAGAGAACTTTGCCTGTTGGCATTGCCTTGACTGATGATGTACTAACTTGTTCTTTAGCTAGCTCTCTGATTTTGCTGTTGTAATCCTATTGTGTCATGAGCTTGTCATTTATGACCAAGAGACTAAGCAATCCTTTCTCCCTCAAAATTTGAAATTTGGCCATAAATCTATCAACAACTACCTGAATTTTCCTTTCACTTGTCCTCCAAGTTTAACATTAAGTTTCTCTTCGAAAGGACCTTTCTCACTTCCAAAATGGTTTATGTCCTGTCTTATATATTCAACTCCTAAAGTTCATACCTTTTTTTGATGTTAAGGAATTGGATAATCCTGGTAGCATCTTCAAGCATTTCTCCCAACTCTTCCTTGACTCTTTGGATGGCCTCTATATCCATCTTTATTAAATCTATCTGTTCAAAAATCACCTGAATAGATGGCCAAATATCATTGATAGAGTCAATGATATTGGCCCATAATAGTGCCTTGGCTTGCCCATGGGGTTCCTTTAGTGCTAGGTCCTTCTCCATGGCTTTTAAACTTTCACTTATTCTGGCATCTTTCTGCACTTCTTCTTTGTGCATGATTTTAGCAAGCTTGTAGTCAGTTTCCAAGCTTGTTACCTTTTCTTTCAACTTATGCATCTCTGTAGCCTGTAAGGACATCTCCTCCATATCTCTTACCGATTTTGCTGCTTCCTCCCCTGATGTACCTACTGCTGATGTAAACTCTGTGGAAACTGGTTGTGTTGTAGGCATAGGAGTTGTGGGAGCCACTGAGGCTGCCAATGTGGAAGGAATAGTAGTTGAGACTATTGGGATGACATTTGCAGAAGTAGTGGCAATATCCGTTTTCTTCAGTTGGATTAAACTATCCAATTCCTTCTCTATTTCCCTCAACTGATCATTAATTGTTGGACTAAGTCCATTAACTCTTCATGCCTTGTTTGGTTTTCCAACACTTCCTATGTCTAGGGATGTTGTAGCTGAGGTATATTCAATTTCTTTTCAAGTGTTGCAATGGCATCATTCTTTTTCTTGATCAATTGTTTAGCGGCTTTGATGTCTTTGGGATCATATCCCAGTTCAATCACTAAGTCTTCCAAAGACTTGATTCTGGTATCTTTGGCCTGTGAGGAGGCCCTCTCCAACTGATACTGAGCTGAGTTATTGGTCAATGAATTATGTAGCTGATGGGCAGCTATGGCTTTACCTGTGAGGGTGGGGTATATCATCTCTCCAGCCTGTTTATGAAATTCTATTTGGTCAATGGGATGAATATCCCTTGCCAACACATCAAAAACAATCTTTTTGAAATCTGTTGATGTCCTTAGCTGTTGTATAGTTGGCTTTGTGAAAGACATCTACATTTTTCCCTCCTTGATGTCAAAAGTTGACATCAACCTAGTTTGATTTGTAGGTGTGAGTCTTACATAATGAGTGTAGGATTGTGCGATCGGCTTCTCGTTTCTCATCTTGATTTCTTTGAACCTGTCTTTAATGTCCTTATCCTTATCATCAGGTCTACTGAATGAGGAAACTTCTACACTAAGTTGTCTTTCCAACATCTGAGTCTGAGATGTGGATGGTTCCTGTGTTTCCGTAGATGGAGATGTTCCCCTGCTCATGTCAAACTCAGTGTTAGTTACTTGTCCTGAGCCTTCTGTATCTTCTTGTTATGACTGGTTTCACCCTGCACATTTTAAGTGTCCATAAGTGAGGTGGAGGCTTCCTCTCTGCTCCTTTTAGGATTATTTTCCTCATTCTAAGGAGTTTTCAAAACAACAGGGGTGCTCATGGTTACTTTTTGTTGTGGTACCCGTAGGAACAAACTTTCATCAAGCTGTCTCTCTAAATCAATCAATGTACTCTCAATATCTACCTTTGTACTATCCCTGTCTATGAGGGTGTGTTATGTACCTAGGGGGGGTAATATGGGGTACTGAGGGAGGTACCCAAGGTAATAATGTAATAATGGGATGGGCCATAGTAATAAATAAGGTGGTTAACCCATGTCATGTAAGGGACCACAAGTAGTTAATAATAATGTAATGGGCCCATGGTATTAGTTGATGGTATGAGTAAACCATGGTAATGATGCATGGTATTGTAGGTATGAGGCGTATATAGAGGCTAGAGATTCCACAATGAGAGATATGAAGAGAAAAGAAGTATTCTTGTATGAACAAGCATATGGCTTGTGGAGTGTTCTCCTTCCTTAAGGAGTGAATGTATGGTGTTGCCCTACCTTAAGGGTTTGATCAATAAAGAATCATTTCTATCTATTTCTGGGTTTGTTTGCATTATCTTATATTTTTATCAGATCTATAATATTTTGGGTTAGAGCTACAACAAGTGGTATCAGAGCACTTTCTTGGGCACAAAAGTGGATTTTTTTTTTTACTTTTTGCAGGATTTCAAGGGCAGCGAGTTTGCAGATCAGATCTGTACATTTTTGTTCAAGATCTGAAAAATATGATTGCAGATCGGTATTCCTTGTGAAAAAATAGCCGATTTCAAAAAAAAAAATCGGTCGAATCGAAGTCCGGATGAAGGAGATATCGCTGATCAAAAAAATCACTAGGGTTGGAGACAATTTTTCGGGGCAGCGAATTTGCGGCGCAGATCTAGATGTCTTGGTGCAATATCTACAAGACCTAATTGCAGATCTGGAATCTCGGTGAAAAAACACCCAATTTCAAAAAAAAAATCAGGCGAATCGGAGTCCGGATGAGGGAGATATCACTGATTTAAAATCAGCTCTTTCTGCAGAAATTTTGGGTGACGGCGAGAGAGTAGCAGCGCAGATATGGAATTCTAGTGCCTGGATTATGATTTTTATCACATGGGCAGATGTAGAATGGTTGTTACATTTCCAAAAACAGGTTATAATAGAGATTCTGAGCAATATTGACGAAACTGTGACATTTTCAAATTTTCGCCAAATAAGTGAATTGTTTTCCAAACCTTCATGGCTTCTAGCAAGGCATCTTTTACAGGGAATGATAATGGTTCTACTATTGAAGAACACATAAATGGATACAAGAGGATATTTAGAAATAATTGGAAATGGATAGCAACGGCTAGTTTTAAAGATGAGGCAGCCACATGGTGGGGATTACTTAACCAAAAGAAGTGTCTCAACCTGCCCGATGAAGAATTTGAAAAATTACTTTTAGACAGATGGTCTCATGCCAGAAAACACGATAAGGAGAAACATGTGGGTCTATTTCCTACTTGTATATCCTTATTGCAGGTTCATGGGTTGATTCAGAAGGAGAAGATCGTTGTGTCTATAAATCCTAGTTGCAAGCATAATTTTATCAGTGTTAATTTGGCCAAAAAATTGCAAATTTCAGCAAAACAAATTGAAAACACACGAGTAGATGATAATGATGTTCAAGTGTACAAGGATTTGAAGATTTCTATGGATAAGTATGTGTTGCATGGTGAATTTTATGCTTCAGAGATGAATAATATGGATGTTGTTTTGGGATATCCTTGGATGGAATCCGTGGGTACTATCAATATTAATGTGCAGAAGAAATTCCTGAAGCTATGGTATAAAAAGAAGAAAATTACATTACAGGATATTTCCATCAATAAACAGGTAGAGTCCACGAAGGCTGAAGCAGAAGATGTTCCGGGGATTGACATATCAGATGATGAGCCATTGATGATCGACAATCAAACACAAACAAAGGCTGAAGCAGAAAAGGCTACAGGTGCTGATACATCATATGAGGGCTCAGTGGTTGAAATAATATTGGAATATAAGACACCACAGCAGGCATCACAACAGGGTGAAGTCAAGCAAAAGCCATCGTGGGTTAAAACTTCAACATATCATCACCCACATCGCCCCGCAAGACAACCATCAAGATGGAAACCAAGTAGTCACATGACAGATACAAAGGAGAGACGATCCACCTACTACACCTCAACACAGAAGAGCTGCCACGGTCAACTTCCATCTCAAGCGAGCGAGGCACCAGCGAGATCGAGGGTTCACCTTTATCTTGGATGGCTAGATGCACGTGCTTGGTATCAGTGGACTACTCTTTTGAGTAGATCTTATTATTTGTGTTCTTCTCATGTTTCGGGGACGAAACATGCTAAGGGGGGTGGAATGTTATGTACCTAGGGGGTAATATGGGGTACCGAGGGAGGTAACCAAGGTAATAATGTAATAATGGGATGGGCCATAGTAATAAATAAGGTGGTTAACCCATGTCATGTAAGGGACCACAAGTAGTTAATAATAATGTAATGGGCCCATGGTATTAGTTGATGGTATGAGTAAACCATGGTATTGATGCATGGTATATTATGTATGAGGCCTATATAGAGGCTAGAGACTCCACATGGAGAGATATGAAGAGAAGTATTCTTGTATGAACAAGCATATGGCTTGTGGAGTATTCTCCTTTCTTAAGGAGTGAATGTATGGTGTTTCCCTACCATAAGGGTTTGATAATAAAGAAGCATTTCTATCTATTTCTGGGTCTATTTGCATTGTCTTATATTTTCATATCAGATCTATAATATTTTTGGGTTAGAGATACAATAAGATTTTTGGGTTAGAGATACAACAGTGTCTCAAGCAGTTAAATGCATTCAGCAGTTATGAAAATTCATTCATACAACACTCCACATGCTCGAGAAGTAAAACAGAGCACCAGAGAAGATCAAATTCATTCATTAAAGGAAGAAGATAGCACCAGAGACTCCATCAGGCAATTAAAGTGGTTGGTGGTCAATTACGGCCCCTCCACGCCTAGAGTGGAAAAACATCTTTGTAATGAAACTCTATATATACCCAAAAAATAGATGTAATCAGGGTTTATGGTTGTTGTTTTGATGTAAGTTTCAACTTCTGGAGACTGTAACTACTTTGATACTTGTAGTGTCTCGTCTTCATTTTCAGCTAATACAAGCTTCTTTTGTTGTTAATTTCTCACTTTTCACTTCTATTCTGTTCTAGGTTGTGCCTATTATGCAGTTTTCATGAACTCTTGATATTTAGCATTAGAGGAGCTATCATCCTACCTCTATGTTAAAGTCTTGTATGTATCAGTGAATGTTTTATTCAGGTTTCTGTTTACCTAGTGACAGAGAGCTGTCATCCTGTCTGTGCATTAGGAAATAGATTTGCAGACCTCTTTACTGGTTGTAGCCGGCCATCACATGGTCTTGTGCATCTGCTGGTGTGGTCAGTATTCTCCATATTCACCCAATCTCTAAAATGTGAGTAATTGGTGGTCTAAAGCCTTGTAGTCTAAGGGTGTTCACGCATGTCTGGAGTCAAGCAAAGTAAGAGTGGTTATCTGGCTTGAACAAGCATCATTCCTTCCATTCATCCATTTCCAACATTATGTTGAGTTTGTAATGTTCTTGAGCATCTATGAGATACAACCTAGGAGAGTTTCTTGGGGTGATAACATTAATTGGCGTCGTTGCCGGGGAGAGGAGATTGAAGCTCAACTTCCCTGGGAGATTGACACAGTTCCTGCATTGATGATAGACAAAGTCTGGACACATTTCTGGTTGTAATAATCTATTTGGCGACTCTAATGGAGGACCAACCTTTGGCGACTCCACATTACAGTTCTGGCTTAGTTTGTGAGACATACCCAGAGAAATCCTCAGAAATCACCAGTTGACCCAGTGCTTGACCCTAAGAAGATTGTTAAGTAGAAGAAAACATCACAGAAAGGAGCATCAGGATCAGGTAAACCTAAAAAATCTTATGTATCTATGCAAGAGAAGGTTATAGTTGAGAATACACAGTTTAAAGATCTAGAGACTAATATTTCTAGTGAACAACCACCTTCAGAGATTCATAAAGCTCCTTGTTCATTTAGTTCCCCTTTGGATCTCAAACCAAAGGAAGTCTCCCATATAGTCCGTCATATTCCCTTGTCTCTTTCATCCATTTCATTCTTCCCCACTATTCAATCTGCCAGTCTCCTTCCACCTACCACCGTCATGGTAGGTCAACAAGCTCCCACAAAGATGGAAAGAGTCATAGCTACCAGGTATGGACCCCTGGTCTTGCCTGTTCCTTTGAATGCCATGCCTGCAGGAGAGTAATAGAAATACATGCCTAAGTTCACTGGTATAGAGGGGGTAGCAGCTGAAGAACACCTTTAATCTTTTTATAGTTATGCTGATAACCTGGATATCAATGAAGATGATGTGTGGATGAGAGCATATAGAGAGGAGATAAAGTATAAACCATCTCTACCTCATAAGGTCAAATGTCCTAAAATTTTTGAGGTAGGTGATCAAATCAACCCAATTTTGCAAGTCTTTGATGAATTGGCTGACATGCACATTGACCAAGAGAAAGAGACCATTCATAGAAAGGAAAAAAGGGGCCAATCTTCAGTATGGTGACTATTTTATCCAAATGGGATACACTCAAGGAAAGGCAGGGAGATATCGGTAAATTCAATGCCCTATGGACAGGACCATTCATCATTTTCCGGGTCCAAGGGAACAATACTCTCATGCTACAGAGTTTGGAAGGAGAAACAATTTTGATGGCCCAGTAAATGGGCAGTTTTTGGAGATTTATGTTGCTTAAGGTCTCTAGGCCTTAGTACTGTAAATATGTTATTTTTACAGGTTTTAATATAGACTTAATTAGACTCCATGCCCAATGGAATACTAGGTAAGTTTTTTAATCTTGTTTTTGTATGAAGGCAGTGGTCTACGGTTCTTGAGACCTCACAGGGAGGATCTCATCCCTAGAAGGAGCCAGTTTTAGCTCTGCTACATATTTTGACATTTTGAGGGACAAATATAAGCTTGACTGTATCATTTATGCTCAAAAGAGAACTTGTATCAGTCATCCTCCTCGTTCCCCTTCACTCCGCTCACACTCTCATAAACCTCGTATCTTTGTTTTTCCTCCAAAACTTGGCATAAGCCCCTGTTTCCCCAAACCTCAATGCGCTAAGTTTAAATCCCTATATCACCACCACCACATGACTGCATGCCTTCACAAAATATTTCCCTATCACATCAATCAAAAACCCGTGCGCTCAAATCCACACCGTCCGATCAACTCCGCTGTGATCGGATGACATTTGCTCCTCCCCCACCCTCAAACCAACTGCGCGTTAACTCACTATCAAAGTGGTTTTCATCACGTCCCGTCTGCCACGCGTCACACGTTGGTTGGCATCGCTCGCCCTTGTATGATTACCTCTCACCCTCCAAAAGCGGTGCGATCAATACCGCTTACTGCCAAAACCATAGTCCCCACTCATTAACCTCTGCACATTTCTTATGCTCGATGACTGTTGGATTTGTCCGCCTGAGATCCAACAGCTCACAATTTTCTACTCCCGTTTCCTCTCGATACCTCCTGCTGAGCCACATTCGCCATCCATTTGCATGATCCAACGACTGATATCCACTCCCCGTCCCGCTCATATGTCTGCCATGTAGTCCTCTCGTACTTAACCATTCCATACTCCTGAGAGGACGAAGGTAGCCAATGTTCAGTACTCTATGCAGTTACTCCTCAACAAATGCATTCAATAGGAAGGATGGCGAAGAAGAAAAAGGACGTGTCTTGAGTAGTTAAATGCATTAAGCAGTTATGAAAATTCATTCATACAACACTCCACATGCTCAAGAAGTACAACAGAGCACCAGAGAACATCAAATTCATTCATTAAAGTAGGCAGATAGCACTAGAGACTCCATCAGGCAGTTAAAGTGGTTGGTTATCAATTACGACCCCTCCACGCCTAGAGTAGTAGAACATCTTTGTAATGAAACTCTATATATACCCAAAAAATAGATGTAATCAGGGTTGATGGTTGTTGTTTTGATGTAAGGTTTAACTTCTAGAGACTGTTACTGCTTTGATACTTGTAGTGTCTCGTCTTCATTTTCAGCTAATACAAGCTTCTTTTGCTATTAATTGCTCACTTTTCACTTCTATTCTGTTCTAGGCTGTGCTTGTTATGCAGTTTTTATGAACTCTTGATATTTAGCATTAGAGGAGCTGTCATCCTACCTCTGTGTTAAAGTCTTGTATGTATCGGTGAATGTGTTATTCAGGTTTCTGTTTACCTAGTGACAGAGAGCTATCATCCTGTCTATGCATTAGGAAATAGATTTGCAGACCTCTTTACTGGTTGCAGCTGGCCATCACATGGTCTTGTGCATCTGCTGGTGTGGTCAATATTCTCCATATTCACCCAATCCCTAAACTATGAGTAATTGGTGGTCTAAAGCCTTGTAGTCTGGGGGTGTTCACGCATGTCTAGAGTCAAGCAAAGTAGGAGTGGTTATCTAGCTTGAACAAGAATCATTCCTTCCATTCATCCATTTCCAACATTATGTTGAGTTTGTAATGTTCCCGAGCATCTCTGAGATACAACCTAGGAGAGTTTCCTGGGGTGATAACAGCTACAACCCCCCAGCTCTTGTACTAGCCAATATGTTTACTCGTATGTAGGTGCCAGTCTACAAAAAACTCCACTCTTCCAGCAGGGACCACGTTTCATGAATTTTCAGACTGGATACTCCTGGATCACAACACCACAAGCTCAAGGCCACGTTTCATCAATTTTTCACACTGGACCCATCAAAGCCTTTTAAACTTAAACTGCATCAACCAATATTCAGTTAATCTGAACAACCAGATAACTGACACCAAAACACTGTGTTGAACCCAGAACCCTGCATCATCATCTAGAACTAGCTGTAACCTCAAAAGTCATTCATTAGAGTGTATACGCTACCTGGTTGAACCCAACCTGCGTATATCTCTAAAGATAATGAATCATAAACTTCTGAACCACAGATTGTACCAATCAGTGACATTCTGAAGATCTACTGTCATATTATAGAGTTCAAAAGCATATAGTAGCAAGGATCACCCTTCCTTCACAATCAATCAATCAATCAGACTCAATTTCCTTATACAATAGTTCTATGTTCAAATCTAAGAGGAATTCATTGACAGACAGTAGTAAAACAACAAAATTTGATCTAATAGACCAGTCAAATCTTAATAGAAGATTTAATTTTTGTATATGCTAGTTGAAAGAGTTGAACTTGTGTGTACATGTGCTTTGGCTGAGACGAACTTGCATACAGATCTGCAAATTTTGACTCAGAACTTTGCTACAATTTCAGACTTCAAAAAAACCTAGATCATGATAGATAACAAGTAGAACAAGTGAAAAACATCATATCTGGTCTCAAACAATATCAGATCATTCAAGAACAAGTCATTTCAAGTCTCATGATTCTTTATCTAATGTTGAACTCAAGGTGCACATGAAAATTTCAGATCCAATCCCAAACATAACCATGCAATGTAATATATATACTTCAAATAGAAGTATTCCTCAGAATCCCATCACTTGCACCCCTTGGCCTAATGATCTTCTCCTCCTTATATACTCTTAGGTATTTCTCGATACCTTGGACCAAAACCACTTAGGACCAATGCCTTGGACCCAATACCTAGGGTCAATACCTTCGACTAAATGCCTCGGACCAATTACCTAGGACAAAAATACCTTGGATCAAATACCTTGGACCAAAAACTTGGTTTTTCAACATGTACGTGCTTTTCCTCCTGTGAAAGTGTGTGTATACATTATACACTACTTTTTTTTTTTTTTTTTTTCTGTTAAACCACATGTATACACGCCTTGGACAAAGTGAACTAGTGTATACCTCTCTTTCTTCATTCTTTGGAGTCTGATCTGTAATCCTTTGTTGTTGAATTGTTGCACTGTGAACTTTTATCTGAGTGAGTTGCCATCAAGGACAACACTTGTATCATAATGCCAACAATCTCCCCCTTTCAACTTGATGGCAACAACACCAAGACACTCTCCCCCTTTGACATCAAGGGCAATGGGTGGACCAAGATATTCTCTCCCCTATGTTGTTCATGCTCCCCCTGAGTATATGTTGAATTGTATGATTGATGCACTGAAACCGTCCATGCTCCCCCTAAGCACAAGCAGAGTCTGCAAAAATATTCTCCAAAGGAATAAAATGACTTTGTAACTCAACTATGTGAGTATGACCTTCCTATCACCAATGACTCATACATACATCCATCTCCCAACCAAGTGGGGATATACCAAATTTGACTCATCCACCCAACCAAGTGGGGATATACCAATTGTTTGTACATGACAGAAATATAATTACATCATCCATCTTATGCAAAGTGGGGATACAAATTACATCATTTGTCCAATAGGACTCATTCAAATGTATGAGAAGACATATCACACCCTAGACTTTTACATGACTCAAACAACAAAAGGTATAAATATCTGAAGCCATAACTGGACTTAGGAATCATAATGCGAACAATGCAGAATGCGAGTGAAGGTTAATGCTCCCCCTGAACCTGTGCTACCTATGCATTGTTAACAAGTCAAATGATCAAGGTATCTTTGTCAATTAGATAAAAATTAATGAACATAGCATATCAATAGATTGTAATCATCAACATCAGACATAACACCCATATCAGAGCTTGCCCCACTGTTTTTCTAAAAAACATATACACTCCTTGATCCACAGAAACCCACATGTGTACGTGACTATACTTCATGAAACATGGGTATAATAGCCTTTCTCTAAAAAATTAGATTTAACATCAGGATGATGTAGCAACTACTCCCAGATTTTTTTTGAGATATTCAAATGTTTCTCTGGGAAATGGTTTAGTGAACATATCAGCAACCTATTCTATATTCCAATTTGACCTTTTCTTCAAGCACTTGTTCACGTAGAAAATGGTATTTGATGGGTATGTGCTTGGTCTTGTAGTGCATGACTGGATTCTTTGAAATACTGATGGCACTTGTATTATCACATAGAATGGATATGGGTGGAGTATATGTGATCTGAATGTCTTGCGAGGTTTGAATCATCCAAACTAGTTGTGTGCAACAGTCACATATTCTTCTTCAACTGTAGATAAAGCAATTGAACTTTGTTTCTTGCTGAACCAAGACACTAACCTAGAACCCATATAGAATGCAGCACCACTAGTGCTTTTTCTGTCATCAACACTTCCCGTCCAATCTGCATCTGTATATGCATGAAGAGTCAGATTTGCATCTCTAGGATACCATAAACCAAACTCCAGAGTTCCTTGAAGATATTTGAAAATTATTTTGATTTCCTGAAGGTGTGATTCCTTTGGGTTTGCTTGGAATCTTCCAACTATTTCTACTACATGCATGATGTCAGGTCGGGTACCTGTTAGATAAAGCAGACTGCCAATCATGAATCTGTAAGTTGGTTGATGTACTGCTGCTGATTCATCATTTGAGCTGAGATTGCATCTTGTTACCATTGGGGTACATACAAGTTTAGAATCTTCCATTCCGTACCTTTTCAAGATCTATTTGAGATATTTGGTTTGTGAAAGAAAAATACCATCTTTATTTTGTTGAACTTGTAGACCGAAAAAATAGGCAAGTTCACCAAGCAAGGACATTTCAAATTCTTGCTGCATTACTGATGCAAAATTCTGACTCATGGATTCTTCATTGCTACCAAAAATGATATCATCAACATAAAAAGTAATAATTAGCAATTTATCAGTTTCAATCCTTGTATATAGATTGCTATATGCTGAACCTTTTGTAAAACCTTGTTGGTGTAGATATTTGTCAAGGTGGTAATACCAGGCCCTTGGAGCCTATTTCAGACCATAGAGGGCCTTTTTGAGTCTGCATACAAGTTTTGCATCATTTCCAAGAATAAATCCTTCTAAATGTTTAATATAAACTTCTTATTATAAATCTCTATTTAGGAAGGACGATTTTAATGGATTGTAAATTCCTCTGGTTAGGTTTTTTAGAATCTGAACTTGGATATTCCACAGTTTTCATCTTTGCTTTGTCGACGTTTCGAGTCTAGACCAAGACTCATCATCAGGACCCGTTTTACAAAGGATAGAGACCATAGAGATAAATAAGGTTAGGTTAAGGTGTCAAGTCTGAGAGCCGACTAGCCTAATGATTTGAATTAACTAGAATTTTAATATTTTAATAACAATCCTAATATATTTAAAGCTCTTTTTAATTTTGATAAAGCTTAATATTGTTATAGCAATCCTAATATATTAAAGCTCTTTATATAATTGCCTTAATCTATTAAAGCTCTTTTTATTTTGTTAAACCTCTTTTTAATTTTATTTATTATACATAGATATGACTATTAAGTTTCAAGTGAATTATTTGTGTAAAAATTTATTTTTTTGTTATATTTTATTTAATAATATATCCTAATGATTATGTTTTAATTAATTGTAACATAGAGTAATTTTGTTTAATTTCTATAAGATTCTAGTTACTTAGGAGGTTAATGTATTATTAATGTTGTGTTCTTAAGTTTATGTTTGTTACAATGCTACAAGTTTATTATTATTATTATTATTATTATTATTTTGGATAAATGAACGTTTTTTATAATTTCATTTATTATACATGTATATAATTATTATAATAGTAATTGATCGCTTGTTTATGTATTAAGTTTTTTATCTTATTGTAATTTTATGATAATTTTGATTATTTTGGTTTATTTATTTTTATTTGATTTATTTAATTCTAGCAAGTTTCTTAGTTACTTAAGAAGTTGATGAATTATTAATGCTGAGTTTCTAATTTAATATAAGCATGATAGTCAAGGTTTTTAGTTAGGAGAGGAGCTGAATAGATCTAGAGAAGGGAGGGCAAGGAAAATAGGGAGGGTTAATTTAATCCCTCGGGGTGAGGAGTGAGGTCCAATTCTTACTAATTTCCAAGCCCCCATCCCTATTGAGGTTATGAGGGTGCTTTATGATCTCAAGAGCTTCTCGGACTTTTCGTTTGAAATAGTGATTTTCATTTGCAATGACTTTTGTGTTTTCAAGGCATATATGGTGGTTAGTTTTACCTGCATGTTCTGCCAAGGCTGAGGAACGGGTTCTTTCCCTACGAATATCTGCGTTATGCTCTTTTACCCTGATACTAATTGATCTACATGTTTCCTCGATATATTGTTCTCCATAGGAACAGTCGATGATATAAACACCTTTTTGCTGGAGATGTTCTGGGATGTCTTTTACAGATTTAATTCTTTGTCTAATAGTCATCAAGCGTTTGAATGAGGTTTTGATATTCTTTTTTGAGAGGATTTTGGCTAGTTTGTCGGTTACACCATGAATATATGGAAGGTAGGCACTAGCGACTGGGGAATTGTTATCTTTGTTTTTATTGTTTCCAGTTTTGGCTTTTTGAATGGCTTTGAAGATATCTTTTTTATTATATCCTAGTTTAGAAAAATCTCTTTTTAAGTAAGTGATTTCTTCCTCAGTGTGGCTTTCATCCGAAATTCTACAGGCTCTAGTGAAGAGGGTTTGAAGAACCCCCATTTTTTGGGCTGGGTGGTGGTGGGAATGAGCGTGGAGATAGTTATTAGTGTGCGCCTTTTTCCTGAACACTTTGTGACCTATAGAACCATCCTTATTTCTAATGAGGAGGATGTCCAAGAAAGAGATGCAATTAATTTAAGTTTGTTATTGCTTTTATTTATTTTTTAAGATTTAAATTTTAATATAATATATATAATATATATTTTTTTTTAAGTTTAACCATTTATAAATTTATAGGTTTTAATATAAAAAAAAAAAAATATATATATATAATATATATGTATATATATATATATACGTATATTAATACTATATATACTATATAATAAATATATATATATATATTATATATATATATATATATATATGATATCATAATTAAATTTATAATAATTTAATTAATTAATTAATTAGTTCCAATTTCAATTTTTTAAGTTTTAAACAAGTTTGAATTTAATATAGATTATTTTTCTAATTTTTTCATATATTTTAAATTGTATTTTTAAATGTTTAATAGTTTTATAAAAATTATTAGACAAAAAAATGGGGAGATGCATATGCGTCGCCCCGGCATCCCTGCAAGGGAGTCGTTGTTATGCAACCAGCTCGCAAAATATAAGAAAAGATAGATTAACGACTTCAAAAACAACGTCTTCGAGGGGGAAACCTCCTTTACATTACATAAATGAACAATTCTTCAATGATACAAATGACAAGACATCCTTTCTATATATAGGAGTCTAAGGGGTCACAATATAATCAAAGTCGACATAACAATAATAATGTAAGAGCGCAATAATAACAATAGTGGGCTTCTATAGGGCACAATAATAACAATATGGGGACAACATGGACACACAATAACAATAAGGGGCTACAATGACAATAATAATAAGGGAATACACTAGTATTATAGGGACCTAACATGCCCCTCTCCTTCAAAAAATTGTTGTCCTCGATGCTTGAGTAGTTCTGGATGCTTCTATATAAAATTTTCATCCTCTCATGTGGAATCTTTAGCGGGTAAGTTCTTCCACTTGATGAGATACTTTGAAATTGATTGATTTCGTAGTTGTCGAGTTCTTGTTTCAGTGACTGCTTCAAGTTCTAATATGATTTTGCCTTCCTTATCAATTTCTGATAATATTGTTTAGTAGCTTGTCACCTATAACCTTATTTAAGCATGAAACATGGAAAACTGGGTGCACTCAAGAAGATGCAGGAAGTCCCAATTTGAATGCCATATTACCAACCTTTTGCAACACCTTGTACGGACCATAATACTTTGTTGATAATTTATTATCCTTCTTAGCTTGCTTGAGGGATATTTTTTTGTATGGTTGTAGTCGTAGAAATATTTAGTTACCAACATCAAAACTTCTTTCGTTGTGATGTTGATTTGCCTGTTGTTTCATTCTATTCTGCGCCAAAGTCAGGTTATCCTTTAAGAGTTGGAGAACTTTTTGTTGATGCTCGATGTGATCTTCCATTGCTTGAACCTTAGAATTTTCTCTTAAATATGATGTGATGGACGGTGGATGATATCCATAAAGTGCCATAAATGGGGTCATTTTTGCTGCAGTATGGAAGGAATTATTATACCATCATTCAGCCAAAGGCAAACATTTAACCCATTATGTTTGTTTATCAAACATAAAGTGCCATAAATGGGGTCATTTTTGCTACAGTATGGAAGGAAGTATTATACCATCATTCAGCCAAAGGCAAACATTTGACCCATTACATTTGTTTATCAAATACAAAGCAACGAAGATATCCTTCCAAACATTTTTTCACTATCTCAGTTTGCCCATCAAATTGAGGATGATAAGATGAGCTATGAGCTAACTGAGTACTGAGACAAGAAAATATTTTTGTCCAAAAAAATCCAGTGAAAATAGGATCTTTGTCACTTACAATAATCTTTGGGTTTCCATGTAGCTTTTGAATTGTTTCCATAAATGCAGTAACAATTGTATTGGCTTTAAATGGATGAGATAATGCACAAAAGTGTGCATACTTGGTAAGTCTATCAACTACCACCATGATGACACTCTTTCCTTCGAACTTGGGTAAACCTGTGATAAAATCCATTTAAAACCTCCTCCCAACGTTGACTTGGAATGGATAAAGGTGGTAATAGACCTGGGGTCTTAATTTTCGCAACTTTATTTTATTGGCAAATCAAACATTCCACCACAAACTTATGAATATCAGATTTAAGGCCAGCCCAAAAAAAATCCTTCTTAACCCTGCGGTAAGTTTTTAAAAATCCTTAATGCCCTTCTAAGGGACCGGTGTGCAATTCCAAAAGAATATTTTGTTTGACTTGGGAATTCTTACAGAGTTATAAGTGATGTTTGTACCATAACGAATCATTTTTCCAACTAAATGTATCATATGTACTGGGATTTTGCT
>APFE030024170.1:274571-301511 GCA_000404065.3 Pinus taeda
TGTTACTCGAATGCTACAAGTTATTATTAGTATTATTATTATTATTATTTTGGATAAATGAACGTTTTTTATAATTTCATTTATTATACATGTATATAATTATTATAATAGTAATTGATCGCTTGTTTATGTATTAAGTTTTTTATCTTATTGTAATTTTATGATAATTTTGATTATTTTGGTTTATTTATTTTTATTTGATTTATTTAATTCTAGCAAGTTTCTTAGTTACTTAAGAAGTTGATGAATTATTAACGCTGAGTTTCTAATTTAATATAAGCATGATAGTCAAGTTTTTTAGTTAGGAGAGGAGCCTGTCCAAACGTCTTCCCGGCTCCTCTCCTAACTAAAAAATTTGACTATCATGGTTATATTAAATTAGAAACTCAACGTTAATAATTCATCAACTTCTTAAGTAACTAAGAAACTTGCTAGAATTAAATAAATCAAATAAAAATAAATAAACCAAAATAATCAAAATTATCATAAAATTACAATAAGATAAAAAAACTTAATACATAAACAAGCGATCAATTACTATTATAATAATTATATACATGTATAATAAATGAATTATAAAAACATAATTTATCAAAAATATTAATATAATATATAATAATAATAACTAATTAATTAATTAAATAATTAAATAAATAACCAAATAATCAAATATCATTAAATACATAAGATAAATTAAACATAAACAAACAATCAATTACTATTATATTATTATAATTAATTGATATATAAATGAAATTTTATAGAATGTATTGATACTAAATATAATATAATAACGATAATATAATATATAAACTTTTAGGATTCAATAACAAATATAAACTTAAGAACCACAGACATAATTAATGCATTACCTCTCTAAGTAACCTAGAATCTATAGAAATTAAACAGAAATTACTCTATTGTTACAATTAATTAAAACATAATTATTAGAATATATACTTAAATAAATAAAACAAAAAGTAATTTTTTACGCAATTAATTATTGACCTTAATAATCATAACAATTATAAAAATAAAATTAAAAAGAGGTTTAACAAAATAAAAAGAGCTTTAATATATTAGGACTGCTATAACAATATTAATCTTTAACAAAATTAAAAAGAGCTTTAAATATATTAGGACTGTTATTAAAATATTAAAATTCTAGTTAATTCAAATCGTTAGGCTGGTCGGCTCTCAGACTTGACACCTTAACCTAACCTTATTTATTTCTACTGTCTCTATCCTTTGTAAAACAGGTCCTGATGATGAGTCTTGGTCTAGACTCGAAACGTCCACAAAGCAAAGATGAAAACTGTGGAATATCCGAGTTCAGATTCTAAAGGACGATTTTACATCCATCTGGTATACTTTGAATTTCTGAAAGCTAGAAAGAGGAGGAAACATCCTTATGGCTTCAAGTTTGGCAACAGGTGCAAAAGTTTCTTCAAAATCTATACCTTCCTATTGGGCATACCATTTACAAACAAGTTTGGCCTTGTTTCTAATGACTTCTCCATTTTCATTCAGCTTGTTTTTGAATATCCATTTAGTTCCTATAATATTTTTATCATGAGGTCTAGGAACTAATTCCCAAGTATCATTTATTTCAATTTCCTCAAGTTCTTCATCCATGACCTTGACCCAACATTCATATTTGCATGCTTCTTTTACATTTTGAGGTTCGGTAGAGGATAGTAATGCTAGATAGCTTGAGGTCCCTGTAATAGTCCTTATTGTCTGTACACCTACCTCTTTTTCCCCTAAAATTTGAGTTTCTGGATGATTTTTCTGAACATACTTGGACGGAGTCTTTTATTATACCATTATCTCTTCTTTTGGTGCTTCATTGGTTTCTTCTTCAATATGATTTTTATTTGATGTGGGAAAATAATCCCCATCTTCTTCATTGTCATAATCTTTTTTTGATTTTATCTGTTTTGGATTTTTGCATGCTTCATCAACTACAACATCAATGCTTTCAACAATTTTTCCAAGTATTTTATTATAACATTTATATCCTTTACTTTTGGAAGAGTAACCAAGAAGAATAACTTCATCTACTTTGGGTTCAAACTTACCAAGTTTTTCGTCAGTCCTTTTGATATAAAATTTGCTTCGAAAAACTTTAAAGTATTTCACAGTAGGAGTCTTACCATACCAATGTTCATGTGGAGTTTGAGTGATGTTTACCCAAACATTTTCCTGGTTGAGAATAGTTATGGCAGTGAATGCTGCTTCACCCTAGAAGGTTGCAGGAGTTCCAGATTCATCTAGCATAGCTCGAGCCATTGAACTATTCTATTCATTCTTTCAACCACACCATTTTTCTAAGGTGTCCTTGCGGTGGAGAATTGCCTTTTTATTCCATGTTGTTCACAAAAGTCAAAGAATTCATCTTGGGTAAATTCCCCTCTTCAATCATATCTGAGGCACTTGATTTTTCGATCTTATTAATTTTCAACCAAAGTTTTGAAGGCTTGGAACTTTTCAAAAGCTTCATCTTTATGCTTTAGAAGACCTATCCAACACATTCTGGAAAAATCATCAATGAACAAAATAAAGTATTCTTCTCCACAAGGTGACTTTTTCCTTGATGGTCCACATAAATCAGTATGGACAAGTTCAAGAGGTTTACTAGCTGACACTTCCTTTTCCATGAAGTGAACTCTGGTTTGCTTGATGACTTGACATGGTTTTCATATTGTATTTTCTGGGATGCTGATATGTAGAATACCACGAACAACCTTGAATCTTCATGCTTTTCTTATTTGAGAAAAGCTTAGATGTCCCAATATTCTATGCCACAACCATTTTTCATCATTTTTTCTTATATAGCACTGTCATTATCCTCCTTTGAGTATGTATAAGTTGTTTGGAGTTCTTGTACCGTTGATCACGGTCTCTCCTGTATCAAGCTCATGGACAACACATCCGTTTGATCAAAATACCACTTCATTTCCTTGATCACACATTTGACTGATACTCAATAGCTTATGCTTTAAATCGTCTACATACATAACATTTCTAGCTTTAACCTTTTCTTTCAAGAAAACAAAGCCTTTGCCATTTATGACAGCAAGAGTGTCATTTCCAAATGAGACATTCTTTTCCTTTTCTAAGGCATTATATGGGTGAAGTTTTTCTTTGTCACATGTCATGTGTTTTGAGCATCCACTATCGATGTACCACTAATTTTATTGTCCTTTTGCATAAAGGGATATACCACATCTTTCTATTTGAGATTCTTTCCTTCTCCATATCTTGGGATTTAATGGAGTTTGCTCTTTTTGAGATGTTTGCCGAAATTTTCTCCTGCATTCAGATTCTTCATGACCAAAGTTGTTATAGATTGAGCATTCTATTTCATTTTCAAGAAGAGAAAAGTTATTACATGAACTCTTCTTGATTCCTGTTACATTCCTTTGATTTCATGCTTCTCTAGTCATGATGGTTTTGTAGGAAAGACATTGAGCAGCTTTGTGTCCAAAATTATGACATGAAAGACATTGCCCACTAAAGAAGTTCTTGCGACTATCGAATCTATTGACCTGGTGATTATAGTTTCTATTGATATTCATCTTTGGAGAGAATTGAGTATGATTTACCTGAGGTTGGTTGTGACTTCTATTCATCCTTGGAGTAAATTGAATCTAATTTACCTGTTGATCTGCTTTACATATTTGCTGACAATTGTCATACTATTCACTGGTGTTTGCTGCATCAAGATAGCTTTTGGTTGAGGTTGATGACTTTTGTGATTGAGATGCTTCTTCAGTATATCCAAACCTATCTTTATCATAGGAGAACAATGAATGTTGATAGTTTCATTTAAAGTTTCTAATCCTTTAGCAAATGTAAGATTGAGAGATTTTGTTTTCTCAAGATCCTTTCTTAGACCCACAATTTCACATTCTAGTTTTTCATTGTGTTTTTCTTTTTAAGAAAGTTGGTATGTCAAGGTATCTATAATCATATTCTTTTCTTCTAAACAGATTTTGAGTTGGAGTAGTATGATCTAGATAATCCAGAGTATTATGTTCATTATGTCGATGTTTCGAACCCCAAAGGGGGTCCATCACCAGGACCAAAAATGATAGATTATGAATGATAGTTTTGAGAGAAGAATCTTCTCACTAGAGTATACACATTGTTTTAGAAATTACAGGTCGGCAGTTCTTCTTTCAATATTTATCCTTGAGATTTTGAGAAGACAGATCTCATTCCATGTATCCTCTCCATACAATGAAGTTATGTTAGACTTTAAGCTTCTGTGGTAGTTTTCTGGAGTAGTATGATCCGGACTATCCACAGTGTTATGCTCATTATGTCAACGTTTCAAACCCCAAAAGGGAGTCCATCACCAGGACAAAAAATGTTAGTTTATGAATGGTATTTTTAAGAGAAGAATCTTTCGATTAGAGTATATACATTGTTTCAAAAATTTCAGGTTAGCAATTCTTCTTTCAATCTTTATCCTTGAGATTTTGAGAAGACAGATCTCATTCCATGTATCCCGTCCATACAGGGAAGTTATGCTAGACTATAAGCTTCTATGGTAGTTTTATGGAGTAGTATGATCCGGATTCCACAGTATTATGTTCATTATGTCGACATTTCGAGCCATAAAGTGGGTCCATCATAAAGACAAAAGATGATAGACTATGAATGATAGTTTTGAGAGAAGAATCTTCTGACCAGAGTATATACACTGTCTCAGAAACTGTAGGTTGATAGTTCTTCTTTCAATCATTATCCTTGAGATTTCGAGAAGACAGATCTCATTCAATGTATCCCCTCCATACAGGGAAGTTATGTTAGACTTTAAGCTTCTATGGTAATTTTTTGGAGTAGTATGATCCAGATTATCCATAGTATTATGTTCATTATGTCGATGTTTTGAACCCCAAAGGGGGTCCATCATAAGGACCCAAAATGATAGATTATGAATGATAGTTTTGAGAGAAGAATCTTCCAACAAGAGTATATACACTATTTCAGAAATTGAAGGTCAACAGTTCTTCTTTCAATCTTTATCCTTGAGATTTCGAGAAGATAGATCTCATTCCATGTATCCCCTTCGTACAGGGAAGTTATGTTAGACTTTAAGCTTCTGTGGTAGTTTTTTGGAGTAGTATGATTCGGATTATCCATAGTATTATGTTCATTATTTAGACGTTTTGAACCTAGAGGGGGTCCATCATTAGGACCAAAAATGATAGATTATGAATGATAGCTTTGAGAGAATAATCTCCTGACCAGAGTATATACACTATTTTAGAAATTGCAAGTCGACAGTTCTTCTTTCAATCTTTATCCTTGAGATTTTGAGAAGATAGATCTCATTCCATGTATCCCCTTTGTACAAGGAAGTTATGTTAGAATTTAAGCTTCTGTGGTAGTTTTTTGGAGTAGTATGATCCAGATTATCCACAGTATTATGTTCATTATGTCGATGTTTCGAACCCCAAAGGGGGTTTATCATCAGGGCCAAAAATGATAGATTATGAATGATAGTTTTGAGAGGAGAATCTTCCGACCAAAGTATATACACTGTTTAAGAATTTTCAGGTCGATAGTTCTTCTTACAATGTTTATCTTTGAGATTTCAAGAAGACAAATCTCATTCCATGTATCCCCTCTGTACAGGGAAGTTATGTTAGACTTTAAGCTTCTATGGTAGTTTGATGGCGTAGTATGATCCAGATTATCAATAGTATTATGTTCATTATGTCGACATTTTGAACCCCAAAGGGGGTCCATCATCAGGACCAAAAATGATAGATTATGAATGATAGTTTCGAGAGAAGAATCCTCCGACCAGAGTATATACACTATTTCAGAAATTGCAGGTCGACAGTTCTTCTTTTTGAACCCTAAAGGGGGTCCATCATCAGGACCAAAAATGATAGATTATGAATGATAGTTCTGAGAGAAGAATCCTCCAACCAGAGTATATACACTATTTCAGAAATTGCAGGTCGACATTTCTTCTTTCAATTTTTATCCTTGAGATTTCGAGAAGACAGATCTCATTGCATGTATCCCCTCCATATAGGGAAGTTATGTTAGACTTTAAGCTTCTGTGGTAGTTTTCTAGAGTAGTATGATCCAGATTATCCACAGTATTATGTTCATTATGTTGACATTTCAAACCCCAGAGGGGGTCCATCATCAGGACCGAAAATGATAGATTATGAATGATAGTTTGGAGAGAAGAATATTTCGACTAGAGTGTATACACTGTTTCAGAAATTGTAGGTTGGTAGTTTTTCTTTCACTCTTTATCCTTGAGATTTCGAGAAGACAGATCTCATTCCATGTATCCCCTCCGTACAGGGAGGTTATATTAGAGTTTAAGCTTCTGTGGTAGTTTTATGGAGTAGCATGATCCAGATTATCGACAGTATTATGTTCATTATGTCAATGTTTAGATATTTCTTCATGAAGTTCTTCCTCTTCTAAAGCATCCCAAAAATTATCATTGTCATAAGCCATGAGAAGTCTGTAATCTTGTCCAGTTTCATCTTCATCACTATTAGATAAACCATCACTATCTTTATGAGTATAGTAACTCCTTTATACTTGTTTTCTATTCACTTTTGCATATTCTTTTCCTTTTTCAAATTTATCTTTTGAGGACATCTGGCAGCATAATGACTAAATTTGCCACAAGAAAAGCATTTGACAGGTAACTTACCTCTAAATCTTCCAGAACCCCGTTGAAGCTTTTTGACAAAGTTTACCTCATCTTCTTCTTCTGAAATATGTCCTAATTCATTGTGTTCTTCCTTTCTTTTTGCTAAAGCTTTGAATGCAGCTTCTCTCATATATGATGGTCCTCATTTTCTCATCTCAAAGGTAGTTAAGCTTTTGTGAAGCTGCGTCATAGAGATATTTTGCAGATCCTGTTTTTCTTCTATGGAAGACACTTTGGATTCAAATTTAGCAGACAATGATCTCAAAACTTTCTCAACTAATGTAACTTCCTTAATTTCTTCACCCAGATTCTTCACACAATTGACAACCTCATCTATATGTAGTAAGTAACTAGCTATGCTTTCATCACTATGAATATTAAGAGTTCCATACTGAATTCTAAGGGTTTGAAGCTTAACACATTTTACTTGAGAGTCTCCTTCGTAGCTCGGAACGATTTTGTCCGATATTTCTTTGGCTGATTTGAGCTGCATGACTTTGACAAACTCTGATTGTGACAGACTTCCCAATAAAGTATTGACAACTTTGGCATTGGTTTCATATTTCCTTTTATCTGTCTTATCTATAGGAATTGTTGTTGGAAATGTATATCCTCCTTCCACAATTTCCAAGACATCTGTTCCAAGCAATTGTAGATAGGCCGTGGTTCTTATTTTTCAATAAACAAAGTTTCTCCCATCAAATATTGGTGGTCTGATGCATCCCATGCTTTCTTGATTATTCATGTTAATGGATCTCCCTTCAAGCGATCAAGCTTCTTATGAAGGACCTACTATGATACCAATTGTTGGAAATAGTACTAAGAGGGGGGTGAATCAATATTCTTAGATCAAATTTTTTATTTCCCAAATAGATTTATATACGCTACTTTAGTGAAGTGAACTAGCCTGTACACACGACTGTGCTTAAAGAAACCAACGTATATGCGGAGAACTTGTAATTTAGACAGTTTATCATGTGTTGAGCTTAAACCAGTAATTAAGAGATTTATTAGACAGTGTAGTAAAAGTAGAATAAAGAATCACACATAAGCAACACACATGAACACCAAGATTTAAGGTGGAAACCCAATGTGGGTAAAAACCACTTGCTGCTGTCATCTCTGTCTTCTTTTAATAATAAGAAAATATGTTTACAATCTTGTACTAGTGTAGACTCATACCAGTATGTAGGCTTCTACCTGTAGAAGGTTACAACCTTCTCTTGTTTTCCAACTTCTACTAGAAGGTAGCTACAACCCCTTGGCTATTGTACTATCCAATATGTTTACTAATACATAGGTGCCAGCCTACAGAAAACTCCACTCTTCCACCAGGGACCATGTTTCATGAATTTTCAGACTGGATACTCCTAGATTACAACACCAAAAGCTGAAGGTCACGTTTCATCAAATTTTCACACTAGACCCATCAAAGCTTTTTAAAATTAAACTGCACCAACCAATATTTAGTTAATCTAAACAACCAGATCACTGATGCTAGAACACTGTGCTGAACCCAATACCCTGCATCATCATCCAGAACTAGTTGTAACCTCAAAAATCATGCATTAGAGTTTATATGCTACTTGGTTGAAGCCATCCTGCATGTATATGCTACTTCCTTTAACCCAACTTGCGTATATCTCTAAAGATACTGAATCATAAACTTCTAAACCACAAACAGTACCAATTAGTGACATTCTAAAGATCTACTATCATATTATAGAGTTAAAAAATAGATAGTAGTAAGGATCACCCTTCCTTCTCAATCAATTAATCAATCAGACTGAATTTCCTTATACAACAGTTCTAAATTCAAATCTAAGAGGACTTCATTGACAAACAATAGTAAAACAACAGAATTTGATCAGATAGATCAGTTAGATCTAAACAAATGCTTTACTTTTTGTATATGCTACTTGAAGGAGTCGAACCTGCGTGTACACGCACTTCGGCTAAGATGAACCTACATACAAATCTGCAAATTTTGACTCAGAACTTTGCTGCAATTTCAGACTTCAAACAAACCCAGATGATGATAGATAACAAGTAGAACATGTGCAAAACATCATATCTGGTCTAAACCAATATTAGATCATTCAAGAATAAGCCATTCCAAGTCTCATGATGATCTGAAAATCACTTTTGAGTGACCTCAGTTAATTAATTGATAAACGAAGGTATTACAGACGCGTACTGGTGTGTGTCTATGTTATTTCAGGCAACAAATTGATCAGATTGCAAAATACAGAGACACTTGGAAAATGGAAAACAATAAGAGAAAAGTAGTAAGAAAATACAGTAACACAACAAATTAATAAGGATTCCACCCTATCCTCCAGGGCTACGTCTTTGGTCCAGCTTTTAGTGGTGGCCTTCTTTTATTGTGTCTTTAAAGTAGAGAATTAAAATGAGGAGCTCAATCTAAGTCTCCTTGAAACAGATAATGCTTGGTAGGGTGGTTCTTGGATTCCCCAAGCCACTAGAGTTCACAAACTGGTCTTTAATGGGTGGAGTCCAATATGGTACTCAATTCCTGACAGACCCTCTCAGGGATTGCTTGAACCTCTTAAGCTTTTTGTCTACTTGATGTTCCCTTAGGTCAGCTCAGCTCTTTGTTTTCTGCTTCTTGATTCACTATCTTTTCTTTGCTCTCACTCTCTCTGTCTTCGTTTTCTTCTCTCTTTTATCTTCTCTCTTCTCTGTTCTGTTCTCTGTTTTTCCATGGCTTTAAAGCCAATATGTCTTTAACGGTTCGCTTCCTCTTCTGCCCCTTCGGTTCACTTGCTACTGTTCGCTTGGAGTTCACTACCTCTGCGTCATCGCCATCGTCCATAGGGAAGTGGCCACTTGTCCTCTCACGAACTGTGCCAACTCTTCCTTGATAGTTTAGTAATTCAGTTACACTGTGGAATGACTCATCCACCAACTTAGCAATCAAATTGGACTTCAGAATTTTATGTGCTATAGCTTAATTCCCCTGTCAAATCCGGTTCCTCGATTGAGCATAACCTCTGCTGTTAGATCTAGAGCCCCCAGATCCTACGGTGTTTGCTCATTTCACATGGTTGACTTGCTCGACCATTAGCGTGTGATGAGAGGCGGTTTTATCTCTCATCTACCGAACACGGATTGTGCGCTGAATGGAATGACTCGTTTTTAGCCAAATTTGCTTATCGCCCAAGGATGCCCTCGATATACCGCTGGTTTTGGAGTGTGCAATCAGCCTTTCACCTTAGAACCTTCCCCATGGTTTCCTAGAGTCCATGCGATCGAGCGCTTCGGGGCTTTTTCCTTCTCGAGGGGTTTTTCCCAGTGATGTGCGATTATAGAAATGGCCTCTGTGTCCCGATCTGGGCTTCCTAACTGCTAGTTTTGCCTCCTGCATGGTCTCCATGGGCCTTGGTCAGTGCACTTTGACCGAGGTCCTCATTGTTCCTTGCTGGCTGCAAACTACCACTGTCCAGAGGTCATCCTCATTGCTCTGTGTTCATAAATTCGAAGTCTATCCTGATTCGATACAGTCATGGAATTTTGATATCTTTCATGGATCTAATTCGAATCACAGCCTTCCCACTGAAAAGGATTTTGGACCACCAAAAGTTGGTTCTCAAGCATCGATTAAGTGAGGGTACAATTGTCTCACTTGTCCAATCTCTATCCACCTTGCACTTCTCAGCTTTGAACCCTTGAGCCCAATTATGAGGTATTCAACATCTCCTCTCCACATCGTCCTCACCTTCCTATCCAAAAATGTGTCTCCCTGCAATTCATTAAGATATTAAGGTAGTAGGTCATCAATAGAAGGAAATTGACTCTGCTCTTCGGGATCTTGAATTAGTGAGGGTTCAAGCAATCTCAAGCAATCTGCATTTATGACTGAGTAGATGTGCATGTAAGTTAGTAGATCAAGGTGAAAAGCATTCTCACCAATCTTCTCAAGTATCTTGAAGGGTCCATACCTAATAGGCTTTAGCTTTTTACCTTCACCTTGCATCATGTCCTTGCTGATATACAGCCAGACTTGGTCACCAACTTGGAAACTATGCTCCATTTGATGCTTGTCATGCCTTGCCTTGTATTTGGCTTGGCTATTTTCCAGTTGTTCCTGTACTACCTGGTGGATCTCTTGGATTTTCAATGAACCTAGTTGCCTTGTCCACATCACTGTATCCCTCAACTGTGGTGTCTTTACCAAAGAAAAAATCCAAAGGAGACCTTGGTGTGAAACCAAAACAGGTCTCAAAAGGAGATCCCTGTGTAAAAGAATGTTTTGCTCTGTTGTAAGCATGCTACACATAACACAAATGTTCAACCCAAAGCTTAGGATGTTTGCTGAAATATCCTCTGAGTAACTGTATCACTGTCCTGTTAACTACTTCTATCTGGCCATCAGTTTTTGGATGAAAAGTTGTGCTTTTGTTCAATTTGGTGTCCATCAGTTCTCACAAACTTGACAAAAATTTCCCCACAAATTGGGTGTCTCAATTAGATACAATGGAAGTTTGTAATCCAAAATGAACCCATACATGTTCAAAGAATAGTTTTGCAGTTTTTTTAGCTGTAATCTGTTTATTACAAGGTATCAAAATGCACATTTTGTTGAACCTATCCACAACAACATATAGATAATCATGACCTTTCCTAGATTTAGGCAGTCCTCCAACAAAATCCATGGAAACACTTTCCCAAGGGTGAGAAGGAACTAGTAATGGAGTGTACAAGCCTAGTTTTTCTATTTGCTAGGTTGCTTTTTTTAGCACACATAGTACACCCTCTTACATATCTAGAAACTGTCTCATCATTTTTTTGGCCAATAACAAAAAATTGCAGTTGTGTGTAACTGTTTTACTTACCCCAAAGTGACCCTGATATTAGAGAAGGTGGTGCTTCTCGAATTATCTTTAACTCTCTTCAGTTTGGTGCAATGCATAACTTCCCACAATGGTAATAAGAGTCGGTCCTTTTACATGATAATCCAATTCTTCTACTCATTTGCCTTGACTTAAAGTTGCATATACATCTTTAAAGTCTATATCTTGAGCATATTGTTCAATGTAGCTCTCATGTAACATAGAATTATGCTTAAGTACAGTAGATGCATTTATAATAGGTCTAGATAACATGTTTGCAACTTTATTGTGTATGCCCTTTTAATATCTAATGACTAAATGAAACTGTTGTAGAAAACCCATCCATCTGTAATGTCTTGATTGTTGCAACTTAGTTTGGGAGTGTAGATATTGAAGTGGTTGATGATCAATATGTATTACTATCTCTTTGCCCATTAAGTAATTTTCCAGTTTTTCACACTCTGTACTAATGCATA
This sequence comes from Pinus taeda, assembly GCA_000404065.3. Lineage (NCBI taxonomy): Eukaryota > Viridiplantae > Streptophyta > Pinopsida > Pinales > Pinaceae > Pinus > Pinus taeda. The sequence goes on from APFE030024170.1 coordinate 286,601, forward strand.
CAATTCTTTATCATATGTAGGATAGTTAACTACTATAGAATTAAAACTCTCAGAATGATAACATATGGGTTTACCGTGTTGTGTCAACACTGCTCCCATGGCATAGTCACTGGCATCTGTTTGGATCTCAAATGGTCTTTGAAGATTAGGCAATGCTAGTATAGGTGTCGTACTAATCTTTTCTTTCAAGGTGTCGAAGGCTTTCTGCTATTTGCCTCCCCACTGAAACACCTTGTTCAATCCTGTTAAAGGATGTAAAGGAGCTTGAATTAAGGAAAAGTTAGAAATGAACTTCCTCCAATATTTTTCTGCTCCTAAGAAGCTTCTAACTTCTGTAGCAGATTTGGGTTTAGGCTAGTTTATAGGGATCTATCTTCAATTCACTAGCCCCTACTATATGACCCAAATAATTTAGAGATGCTTTGCCAAATTCGCATTTTGAGAGTTTAACATGAAGTTTTTCTCTTCTCAAAACATCTAGTGTCTGCTTAACATGCTTTAAGTGTTCTTCCTATGTTTTGTTAAATATCAAAATTTCATCCAGATACACAATAACAAAATCATCAAGAAAAGGTCTGAGTACATCATTCATTAATCTCATGAAAGTAGCAGGAGCATTAGTTAAGCCAAAAGGCATAACCAACCACTCGTACAATCCCAACTTTGTTTCTTCCATGCATCTTGTTCTGCAACTCTGACCTGATGGTATCCACTGTGCAAGTCTAGCTTGGAGAAATAAACAACTTCTTTCAATTGATCTAAATGATCATATATGCGAGGAAGGGGATAATGATTATTGATTTTTATCTTATTCAGTGCTCGATAATCAATGCACATTATCCATGAGCCATCTTTCTTTCTCACTAAAATGATTGGTGACCCACATGGTGATGTGCTAGGTCTGATGAACCCTTTCTCGAGCAACTCCTGCACCTACTTCTTGATTTCAACATTCTCTAAAGCAGACAACCTGTGCATTCCAATGTTAGGCAATGGAGCATCTTGCTGCAAAATAATATCATGGACTATTTCCCTTTTGGGTGGCAGACCTTTAGGTTCTTGAAACAAGATATCATACTCTAAAACAAACTTTTGTAAATCAGCTTGCTATTTAGCATTACAACCCTCAAATACATTGGTTTTATCAAGTTTATTTTCCTTTACAACCATTAGTAAGAATTGTTTGCATGAATTTATCATTCTTTTCATCTGCCCTGAGTTTATGAGATTATAATTATTCTTGAGCTTATGAGCTCTTACAAAGTATTTGATTCCATCTTTAACAAGTAGATACTTGTTCTCAGCTCTATAGAAAATAGCTTTTCTGTCATACAAGTAAGGACTTCCTAAAAAAATTCCACATATATCCAAAGGAATTATATCGAACTCAACATCATCCACAAATGCTGACCCAAAAGAAAACTTGAGTTGGCATTGTCTAGTCACTTGTAGTTGTGCTTTATCATTCAACCATCCTAATGGGTATGGCTTCTTGTGAGGTGTAGTTGCTAATCCCAACTTCTTTACAATTGTTTCAGAAATTAAACTTACTTATGAGCCACTATCAAACAAAATTATCAATCTTTTGATGTTTGGAAATAACTCCAATATGGAAAAGCTCATGTCTTTTTCTCTCATTTTCTTCATCAATAGTAGATTGTGCAAAATTACTAGTAGATGCTTTAGAATTCTTACCTCTTATACCCGTGGCTGCAATGGTTGTTTCATCTCTTGAGTCTGACCCCAAATCTTTCTGAATAGTTGCAATAGTCTTCTCTTCTTGCCCTTGAACTTCTTAGGTCTCAGCTCTAGATGCAGAATCCAACAATGCTCATCATCATGCCCATCCTTTTTACAATGAGTGCATGAAGCCTTGCTTTTCAGTGCAGTGTTAGCCTTCCTTGCTTTCCATTTATGCTTTGTTTTCTCCTTATTCTTGCTTGCAGTGGGTTGGGATGATCCCCCAACTTCTAGATTTCCATGCTTTCCTCTAGCTTCTAGATGAGTAGCTTGTACAGATACCTCATCTATACTAGTGGGATTAAACATGAGGATTGTATGCCTCATGTAGCTGTGTAGACCACCAACGTACTTCAACAGAGTCTTAGGTGAGTCAAATGAGATTCCTAGAATCAGTGCTCTCTTTCTAAATTCTTGAGTGTACCCTTGCAAACTTTGCCCTTTCAACTATCGAGGAGTTTTCCAACTCATCATGGCTTGCTGCACGTAGGCCAATGGATAGAACTACTTTTTGATTGCATAAACAAATTCACTCCAGACAAAGATGGTCTTACCATGTCTTTTCATGTCAGCTTGGGTTTTGCCTTCCCACCAAACCAAGGCAGTGCCACCAAGGCGTAGGATTGCCAGCTAAATCTTGCTCTTGTTTGAGTCGATATTTTGCACCTTGTAATAAACATCAATTTGTCTAATCTAATTGTTTGGCTTTTCTGCATTCAACTCTCCATCATATATAGGTAGATCAAATTTAACATCCAATTTGATCAAAGATGCTTTCTTTTTGTGTTCAAGGCTATTAGGAGGTGTGAGAGAGCTTTCCTCTTTCCCTTTTCCTTTTGAGTGGTCATGGAAGTGAGACTCATCTTCTCCTTTGTCTTGTTTAGAGCCTGATGAATCTTCATCTTTGTGTTTTATAAAGTCCCTATACATTTCTTCTACCATGGACTTTATGGATAGGAAACTATCTATGAATTGAGGGTCTGCCCCATAGAACCTTCCTCTCACATTGTCTTCTGAGGATATACTCTCCAAATTTCAAGATTAGTTTCGACCAACTCTCCTTCTCCCTTCTCCTAATTTGAGCTTTGATCTAGTTAGCATTCAACAACTAAACCAACACAAGCTTGTCTAACCTTAACAACCTAAAGCATTGATACCACTTGATCTAAAAATCACTCATGAGTGACCTCAGTTAATTAATTAATGAACCAAGGTATGACAGACTCATGTGATTGTGTGTGTCTATGTTATTTCAGGCAACGGATCGATCAGATTGAAAAATACACATACACTTGGAAAATGGAAGACAGTAAGAGAAACACAGTAAGAAAATACAAGAACACAACAAATTAATAAGGAGTTCACCCTATCCTCCACGGCTGTGTCTCTGGTCCAGCTTTTAGTGGTGGCCTTCTCTTATTGTGTCTTTAAAGAAGAGAATTACAATGAGGAGCTCAATCTGAGTCTCCTTGAAACAGATAATGCTTGGTAGGGTGGTTCTTGGATTTCCCAAGCCACTATAGTGCACAAAATCTTTCCCTTTCCAAGTCTTGACCTCTTTGGTCTTTAATGGGAGGAGTCTCATATGGTACTCAATTCTTGATAGATCCTCTCAGGGATTGCTTGAACCTCTCAAGATTTCTGTCTGCTCGATGCTACCTTAGGTCAGCTCGGCTCTCTGTTTTCTGCTTCTTGCTTCACTGTCTTTTCTTTGCTCTTGCTCTCTCTGTCTTCATTTTCTTCTCTCTTTTCTCTTTTCTCTTCTCTATTCTATTCTTTGTTTATTCATGTCTTTAAAGCTAATCCATCTTTGACTATTCGCTTCCTCTTTTGCCCCTTCAGTTCACCTGCTACTGTTCGCTTGGAGTTCCTTGCGTCTATGTCATCGCCATGATCCATAGGGAAGTGGTCACTTGTCCTCTCATGAAATGCGCTAGCTCTTCCTCGACGATTCAGAAATTCAGTTACACTATGGAATGATTCATTTGCCAACTCAGCGGTCAAATCAGACTTCATAATTTTATGTGCCGCAGCTTAATTCCCTTATCAAATCCAGTTCCTCCATCATGCGCAATCTCCACCGTCGGATTTGCAGCCCCTAGATCCTATGGTGTTCGCTCATTTCGTGAGGTTGACTTGCTCGATCGTTAGCATACGATGAGAGGTATTTTTATCTCTCATCTTCTAGACAAACGTCATGCGCTAAATGGAATCACTCATTTTCAGCCAAATCCGCTTACTACCCAAGGATGCCCCCGATATACCATTGGTTTTGGAGTGCGGGACCTACCTTTCGCCTTAGCACCTTCCCCATGGTTTCCCGGCTTCCATGCAACCAAGAGCTTTGAAGATTTTCCTTCTCGAGGGGTTTTTCCCAGTGATGCATGATTAGCGCTAATCGCGCATCAGAAATGGCCTTTGTTTCCTGATCTGGGCTTCCTAACTACCAGTTTTTCCTCCTACGTGGTCTCCATGGACCTCGGTCAGTGCGCTTTGACTGAGGTCCTCGTCATTCCTTGTTCGCTGCAAACTGCCACTGCCCAGAGGTCTTCCTAATTGCTCTGTGTTCATAAATTCAAAGTTTGTCTTGATTTGATACAGTCATGGAATTTTGATATCTTTCATGGATCCGATTCAGATCACATGATTCCTGATCCAATGTTGAACTCAAGGTGCACATGAAAATTTCAGATCCAATCCAAAACATAACCCTGCAACATAATATATATACTTTAAATAGAAGTATTCCTTAGAATCTCATTGCTTGCACCCCTTGGCCTAATGATCTTCCCCTCCTTATATACTCTTAGGCCTTTCACAATACCTTGCACCAAAACCAGTTAGGACCAATATCTTGGACCCAATACCTAGGGTCAATACCTTGGACCAAATGCCTCGGACCCATTACCTTGGACCAAAATACCTTGGACCAAAAAATTGGTTTTTCAACACGTACACACTTTTCCTCCTATGAAAGTTCGTGTATACTTTATACACTACTTTTGTTCTGTTAAACCATGTGTATATGCGCCTTGGACAAAGTGAACTAGTGTATACCTCTCTTTCTTCATTCTTTGGAGTCTGATATGTAATCCTTTGCTGTTGACCTGCTGCATTGTGAACTTTTATCTGAGTGAGTTGCCATCAGAGGCAACACCTGTATCATAATTCCAAAACATGAAAGTTCCTGTACATGAGATTCAGATAAGGAGTTGGAACACTGGCAGAATAGGTTGCGTGAATTATCTACGCTGCAGTGTAACATGATGACTAAATTGCTGCATTGTGTATTGTCAGAGGTAAGGAGTTTGCCTTATTTTGATGGTCTAATTGATGTATATAAATTTTTGGATGCATTTGAAAGGGAAGTACCAAAGAAGCATCACTTCCAAGCCTTGGATTTGGTGCTACTTGCTATTTTTGCAAGATTGTGGGGTATGCACAAAGACAGTTTTAATGGATAGCATGAATACAGAAGAATGATGAGGTTGCGGTTTCGTCACCCAAAAGTGCGAATAACAAAGAAATATGATGGAAGGAGTGATTCACGCGATCATTTAGCTAAATGGACTGATGTTTATGGAGTGGAGGTACAACCTGAGTGGGTACATTTATTTTTTCATACTCTTAATGTAATACCAATGAATTGGTACCTGGAAACAGAGCTCCACCATGGAACTAAAGAGTGGGACATTTTGAGACAGGGATTTTTGATGACATTCAACTTTGAGGATGGATTTGAATGCATTGATGAAGCATTGTAGGAGGTCAAGGTAGAAATCTTCAAAATACTTTAGGATCCCTTGGATTTGATTCAACCAGATTGGACCACTCAGTTGTGCCATGTGCTAGAGTGCTACAATGTGACTGTTGAAGAACAAGTCAAGGGCCTAAGGAACATTAACATCCCAGAGGCTGAAGGCCACCACAAAGTTGAGGGACCACAAATAGAGAATCTAGATATCACTACACCACTAAAGAATAGAAATGTGAATATTGGCACAAAAGAGGAACCAAAGTTTGCAAAAATAGGGGACTACTGGAATGATGCCATAGTGGAAAAGGTCATTGAGTTACTCTGCGAATATCAGGATTTATTTCCCGAAAATTTTTTAGTCTTAAAAGGCATCATAGGTGATTTGGGAGTGATGAAAATAACTTTGAAACTAGACAAAAGCATATTAAGCAAAGTCCATGTTGCCTTAATCCCAAGTACAAGGAAAAGATTCGCTTACAGTTGGACAAGATGCTGGCAGCAGGTATTATTGAACCAGTCGAAGAATCTGATTGGGTGAGTCCAATGGTCATTTAGGAAAAGAAGAAAAAGAATGAAATCAGATTTACGTAGATCGCAAGCTCAACAATGCTTGCATTCATGATCCTCTCCCAACTCCATTCACATATGACTTATAGGATAATGTTGGCAGATAGGAAGCATATTCATTCATTGATGGGTTGTCTCAATACTATCAAATAAAGATCACGCCAGAAGACAAGAGTAAGACAACCTTCACGACTGAGTGGGGATGCGTTTAGTATAAGGTAACGCATTCTGGGCTAAAAAATGCACGGCGATCTTTTCACACATAGTCATCGCGGCATTTAAGGAGTTCATTCACAAGTTTTTGGAGGTATATTTTGATGATTGGATAGTGTTTGGATCGGTAAAACACCATGTAGCTAGTTTATGCTTGATGTTGGATACGTGCCGAAGGTGTCAGATCACATTGAACTTGAAGAAATTTTTGTTCTACATCCCTTTCGTAATCTTGCTGAGTCATGTGGTATGCAGAGAAGGATTAATGGTGGACCCTACTAAGGTCATGGTCATAATTAATTGGAGGCGCCAAGGAGTGTTAAATAGTTGCGCGCAACACTGGGTCATACTGGATACTATCGTAAGTTCATCAAAAGTTATACCCAGATTACTATGTAGATGAAAAAGCTACTAAAGAAAGACTCTACCTTTCGTTGGGATGAGGAATGACAGTGGAGTTTGGATGTATTGAAGGAGAAAATTTTCACTGCACCAATCCTAGTCTTCACAGATTAGAAGAAGGAATTTCATGTGCATGTGGATGCTTCATGTATTACATTGGGAGAAGTGCTGACACAAGTTGGTGAAGGAGAATTGGATCACCCTATAACATTTGTAGGCAGAAAGATGTCTAAGGTTAAAAATAATTACTCGACGATAGAGCATGAAGGGTTGGCTATGGTGTACGCACTCCAAAAATTCAGACATTACCTGCTAGGCCGACACTTTAAGATGTATACAGACCATTCTACACTAAAGTACCTAGTCAAGAAGCCTATGTTAGGGTGGGAAATATGCATATGCCTATTGTTGTTTTAGGAGTATGATTTCTAAGTAATTGTGAAGTCAGGGTGATTGAATGCAAGGTCATATCATTTGTCACGCATTGGAATAGGAGAGGAGCCTACCAATTTAGAAGAAGGGCTATGTGATGCAAAACTCTTGGTGGTGTGTGTAGCAGACTATCACTTTGCAAACATTATCCACTTCCTTACTGCGGGAACGACTCCAGAAGGATACACTAGTTAATAAAAGAAGGAATTGGTGGTGTGTGCGACAAATGTTTCTGTTATTGCAGGTCACTTGTATAACATGGGATTAGATGATATATTGTGATGCTATGTGCCTAATTTCGAATGAAGCAGTATCCTAGCTGAAGCTCATGGAGGGGCTATGCGAGGCTATTATGCAGGAAAAGAAACATCGCAGAAGATTTTACGTGTTGGGTTTTGATAGCCAAAGTTGCATAAGAATTCCAAAGCATATTGTAGGGAGTGCAATGCATGTCAGAAAACGAGTAGGCCATTGTGGAGGGATGAGCTGCCTTTGAATCTGTAGGTATCATTGTAGCCATTTGAGAAATGGGAAATTGATTTTGTAGGGCCAATTTAACCTCCATGTAATAAGATGGTGAGAGGTATATCATCGCCGCAACCAAGTATTTGACCAGGTAGGCAGAGGCACAAATTGTAAAGAATTCCATAGGGGCAAAAATAGGAAAATTTCTATGTCAGTATGTGTTGACCAGGTTTGGTTGCTTGAAGATTTTAATGATTGACCATGGAACACATTTCCTTAATGAAATGATCAGCTCGCTGAGAGAAGAATTCCAATTTTATCATCAGAATAGTATGCCATATCATCCTCAGGCCAATGGGATGGTTAAGGCATTTAATAAGATATTGGAGAATGCATTGAAAAAGGTTTGCAATGTGCAGATGAATGATTAGGTTGTGCATGTACTAGGTGTTTTATGGGCTTATAGAACTACATGTAAGAATCTTACTGGTCAGACATAATTTAGGTTGGCCTATGGCATAGAGGTTGTGATGCCTATGGAGTTTATCGTGCCTAGTCTATGCATAATTACATTCACAAGGATGGTGTACCACAGAGCCTTAGAAGAGTAGCTCACACTGACAGAGCTCGAGGAAGATAGATTTTTGGCTAGATTCCATCAGTAGGTTCAGAATGAACGCGAAAAAACTTGGCACGATAGGCACATTAAATTGCGCACCTTCAAGGTAAGCGATTTAGTTTTATTATATGAAAATAAGTGTTGGATTAATGGGCCCTAACCTAGATTTAATGTTAATTAGCCAAGAAAATACCTACACTACTAGCCCTTCAGCATCAAGCTGTGGAGCGCAGACTGAAGTCTCATACGAAGCAGTATGGGGGGATGCAGGAACCATGCTTCCACACCCTGAGATAGTTGTGATGTTGTTTTATATCCAAACCCTTCCTTCACACAGACCGATGAGCCCCTTAGGGCTTATCGATATACTTCTTGTTTCTAGGAAAATTAGTGTCTTTTTGAACGACTAACCCTCTAGGTTTGGAAACTACCCTAGAAACAATAGTTTAAAGCAATTCAATGATCTTTCTTATGTGTAATAGATAAGAGAAAGATAGTAGAAAACCAACTTGCAACTTTCACTTGATCCCTTACATGATCTCTCTCTCCTTTGGTAGATCCAGTAACTCCCTGTAGTTAACATGTTTGGAGAGTACCTGCACAAGTACAGTAACAAAGAACTATCAAAGCATCATGATCTATTACAGCATAAACATTATAGAATCAAATATATAATGAACAAATGAAAACATTCACAATTACATAATCAATTGGGAAAAATCATGAAGAACTTTATCAATAATAAGGAGGATTACAACCTAGTTGTCTGATCCACTACCATCCTCCCAGCATCAATCCTTCTTCACCTCATTAATTAGCAAGAACACACCAACAAGAATACAATTTTCTCTCCTCAATGCTACAAATAGCAGCACTTACTTGCAATTCACAATAACCCCTTGATCTCTTGGATGGGAGATCCTTTTATAGATGTTTGCAAGGGTGTGAGTCATCCATGGGGTTTGATTAGTGTCATTCCACTTGTTACAATTAGTTCCACAAGAGAGGGGAATTGGAGATGGTTTCCTAATTCCCTTGGTCATCCTTTGGCGAATTCAGAAAGGCAAGTGGCACAGGAGAAGTTTCTAGAAGATTCCATGAGTAACCAACTAACAAACTATCCTGAAAATTGGTCCATCCTCGCCCATCATACCCTATAGAAGGCCTAAATAGTATGCATCGCACCTTGACAATGTACCAGTCAGTATGCATCACAGTTTATCAATGGAGCAGTCAGTATGGTCCATTTTAGGCTCTTTTTGGATGATTTTTGAAGTGGAGCTTTTGGGGAATGATGCACTCAGATGAATACATTCCTTTAGGGTATGAAACAAATCTTTTAGGGGTTTATTATCCCTACTTCATCGACATATAAGTTTTGGGTTGATGTGCCCAAATATGTGTATAACAGTTGCCCCCTAAAGCATGAGGTTGTAAATATTCATGTCGGGTGAAATGCTTTATCATGAGGATGTAAAGTTTTGAATTGGAAGGTGACCTGCATAAGTTACAATATAATACATCTTCATAATATGATTTTCATGATCTAGCTGAGTGAGGCATTCCCATGCTCAGGTTTATAAATTTCATTTAATGTACATAGATGAGATAGTCATCTACAGATATAGACTGGTGATTCTACAGATATAAAGTCATTATCCATGATTAGGATGACCATATATGTAGAGCCTTTGTACATTTGACATTTTAATATCCCTGAATATATCACAGCCTAGATGGATGAAACTAGATCTGGGGTCTTCAAACTCGTTCAATATTCGCTCGATGTACAAGTCAAACAATGTGAAGAGATGTTCTGAAGTTGAAAATGGAAGGATACCACCTGATTACCAGCCAATGATGTGAGCTATTAACAGATGCGAGAGGAATCACAGATAATGACAATGATCCTCAAGGTACTACAGTACAATTCATGTGGTGTGAATACATGATCCGATGTCAAACACCACACAAAATCTTTCGGTTGAAGGCCATTGATGTCAACCTGTCATCGGAAGTGAGAAACTTGCCATTGATGTATGCAAGCTTCAAAGCACTGAAAGGGTTGTTTCTAAGTCAACTTCTTGGATAATGAGCTGATGTTGACTAGAGGCAACTTTTCGTAGGAGGGCCTTGATGTATCCCACATCTATGACATGAAACAAAGCAAATGATTTCTAGAGGTGAAAATGAACTGACGACACAAGGTTCAGGAATGGCGGTCATGAAAATATGAAGGTTGGAGGTATCGCAATGTATGGGACATTTAATTGGATGACTTCTCAACTGGATGACTTCTCTTGAACATGTTGGCAACACTGAGATGAATTGGTAGCATTAACCCTAAAAGATGGATGGTATGAAAGACCAATGGTATGATGATCGGTGAACGGAATAACCCAACCCAACTCAATCATGGAGATGAAGTGAAAGTGTCATGTTCAAGAGCGACTTGCTACCATAAATTCTTCAATATTCTTCCCCTTTTTCCCCAGTCATCATTGACCAGTACCTCTTTTTTTTGTCAAGCTTGAGGAGGATAACATATGTGTGTTCTATAATTCTCCCTTCAGGCAAACCCATCGTTATTTGATGTTTTAACAAGTCTAGCGACAATGAAACTCGGTCTTGTCTAGATGGACAAGTTTGTCGCTATTATTTTAACAAGTTTAACGACAAGGATAACTTGGTCCTTTTCATGTTTAGAGAGTTCAAAAAGGGACAAAAGAAAACTCCATAAGTTCTTTTTTGTAAAGTAATCCCTTCGGTCTGAAAAAGGATAAAATAATACATGAGGGATGACATTTCCAATACTTTAACAAGTTGGAAAGGACAAGCGCTCAACAATCTCTTCATGTTTAATGAGTCCGAAAAGGGTTTAAAGAGGACTCTATTTTGACGAACGAGTGGTGTCTATGGTAGCAACTGGTTCCAGTGATGTTGGAACTTCTCAAAACATGTTGATTTATATGAAGAGGCTAGCTAATAAGACCACTCATTGCAACTGTTCCTCAAAAAAGGGTAAAACAACCAAGTGAAAGCGTATGATCGGCCAAAGAGATGGTGGCAATGGGATGAACACAACCAAGGCTCAAAAGGCTGATAGAATGACAATCACAAGGGTTAAAAATTGAAAATGGGTTCATTTTTAATCAAGCTTGAACCAAAGGGAACTATGCTTGGATTCAATTTCATGTTTACACAAGCTTGAAATGAAAAATTATGCTTGTGTTGGTTTGCATGCCGCTAGCTTGATGAAAGGGAGAGTCTCCTGTAACCAGATGGAAGTCACTGTGATGAGGTAGGACAGTTATCCAACACTTCTTTGGCTTCGTCCAGATAGACAAAGGTGAATGGTGTGATAGACCAATCACATAACCTATAGGGAAACTTATCTTTACCACTAGGTGCATGTCCCTCAAGCTTCATTACATTCACCTAAGTAGTCTACTCATGGCTATCAAGTGGAATGAAGGTTCTTTTACAATATCAAGTGAAATAATCGACTGGGATTTTATGAGATCTAATCAGAGACTTGACTTTAAACTTGGGATCTTGTTTCATTTTTAAGTGAGCTTGACGCAAGATAAGAAACTCTACTTAGATTCCCTGTTTCATTTTTTAACGATCTTGACACAAGACAAGGAACTATGCTCATTGGCCTATTTCAAGTTTTTAATGAGGTTGACACAGTAAAAGAAATGTCCTCATAGATCCTTGGTTTCGTTTTTTAACGATGTTGATACAAGATAAAGAACCATCCTCAGAGGACATGTTTCATTTTCTAACGAGGTTGACACAGTAAATGAACTATCCTCGAAGGACCTGTTTCATTTTTTAATGAGGTTGACACATAAAAGAACTATCCTCAAAGGACCTATTTCATTTTTTAACAAGGTTCACACAGTAAAAGAACTATCCTCGAAGGACCCTTGGTTTCATTTTTTAACGAGGTTGACACAAGACAAAGAACTATCCTTGGTTTCCTCGGTTTCATTTTTTAACGAGGTTGACACAAGGCAATGAATTATCCTCAGAGACCCTTGGTTTCATTTTTTAACGAGGTTGACACAAGATAATGAAATTTCCTTGGAGAACCTTGTTTCATTTTTTAACGAGGTTGACACAAGGCAAAGAACTATCCTCGGAGACCCTTGGTTTCATTTTTTAACGAGGTTGACACAAGACAACAGACTATCCTCGGAGACCCTTGGATTCATTTTTTAATGAGGTTGACACAACAAAACGAAATATCCTCGGAGACCCTTGGTTTCATTTTTTAATGAGCTTGACATAAGACGATGAAATATCCTCGGAGACCCTTGGTTTTGAAATACCTCCAACTTTCATATTTTCATGACCACCATTCTTGAACCTTGTGTCGACAATTCATTTTCACCTCCAGAAATCATTTCCTTCATTTCATGTCGTAGATGTGGGATACATCAAGGCCCTCCTATGACGAGTCACTTCTTGCCGACATCAGCTCATTATCCAAGAAGTTTACTTAGAAACACTGTTCCAATGCTTTGAAGCTTGTTTACATTAATGGCAAGTTTCTCACTTCCACCGACAGGTTGACATCAATGGCCTTTGACCGAAATATTTGCGTGGTGTTTGACATCGGATCATGTATTCACACCACGTGAATTGTACTGTAGTACCTTAGGATCATTATCATTATTGGCGATCCCCCTCACATTTGTTAACAGCTCGCATCATTGGCTAGTAATCAGGTGATGTCTTTCCATGTTCGACTCCAGAACATCTCTTCACATGGTTTGACTTGTACATCAAGTGAAGATTGAACGAGTTTGAAGACTCCAGATCTAGTTTCATCCATCCGGCCTGCAATATATTTAGGGATAAAAAAGCATAAAATGTACAAAGGCTCTACATAGATGGCCATCCTAATCATGGATGATGACTCTATATTTGTAGAATCACCAATCTGTATCTACAGATGACTATCTGATCTATGTACATGAAATGAAAATTTATAAAGCTAAGCATGGGAATGCCTCCCTCAGCTATATCATGAAACATCATATTATGATGATGTTTTGTATTGTAACTTATGGAGGTCACCTTCCAGTTTGATGTTGGAAATAATACTGAGAGGGGGGCGGGTGAATCAGTATTATCACATTAATAAAACTTTTTCATTTCCATAACCAGATTCATATATGCTACTTCCACAACTTCTTATGATTAAGTTAATTGATCTTCAATGAGTGCATTAGAACATTATCAACCATATTATCAGTTAACAGATGCAGTAACATAGAATAGATCATCACACATAAGGCACACACATGAACACCATGATATAAGGTGGAAACCCAATGCGGGAGAAAACCACCTGCTGCAAGTCATCTCAATCTTCTTCTTAATAAGAAAATCCTTTTACAATATTTTGTACTGGTGCAGCCTTATACCAGTACGGGAGCTACAACCCCCTTTGCTCTTGTACTAGCCGATCCATTTACTAGTACGCAGGCTACTACCTGCTACAATGCTCCAAAGATTTCCTTTAGCTCTTGTACTAGCTAATCCATTTACTAGTACGCAGGCTACTACCTGCTACAATGCTCCAAAGATTTCCTTTAGCTCTTGTACTAGCTTAGATACTAGTACGTAGGTGCTGACCTACAACCTTCTTGCCTCCAGGTACCACGTTTCATCAATTTTCACACTGGATACACTGAAGCACAACACATAATCTGAAAGGGCCACATTTCATCCAATTTTCATACTGGACCCAATAACCACATAGAAGCTCATAATCAAACAACTTTCTGAATCACTCAATCACTAGATCAATACATATACAATGAGAGTCATCAATCAGATCCAGTTCATCAGATCATATAAAGATACACTCAATCACTTCTCATACGGCTGTCATAAGATCATAATACCAGAAACTAGACATCACTTCAACACCCAGAACACAACAATGATAAACAAAGATTTCAAGAGAAGCAAGCACCCTGCTCAACTGCTCGCCTGCTTACGTACTCACCCTGCTCAACTGCTTGCCTGCTTACGTACTCACCCTGCTCAACTGCTAGCCTGCATACAAGTACGCACCCTGCTCAACTGCTAGCCTGCATATTAGTACGCATTTTGCTCAACTGCCAGCCTGCGTACCTCGCTCTGAGTCCATTGAACTGCCTGCAGTCATCCGCACCTGAAGCCCTTCTGTGCCCGCGTATCGGCGCACCTGAAAATCTTCGCTCCTGCGTATGTACGCACTGTATGCAACTGTTTCCCTGCGTATGTGCGCACTGCGCCTTACTATCTCCCTGCGTATGTGCGCTCTGTCTCCAATCAACTGGCTGCATCCCTCCGCAACTGCAGTGCTTCTTCTCCTGCATATCTGCGCACCTGCAACACTTCTGTGCCTGCGTATCTCCGCACTTTTCTTTCACTGGACCAGCGTACCTCCGGGTATAGATGATTTTGAGACTTCAAGAACAACCCAGACAGTCAGATCTACAGATCTGAACATGCGCCGAAGAGATCTCCATCCATCAGTAGATTCGCCTTATTTAGATCTAGACATCTCTCATAACCCATCACTAGAACTTTAGATCTAGCTTCTTAAGATATTCAACCCAAAAGCACACCTAAGCCAAATGATCTCCTCTTCTTTATATAGGCAAGCTCTTCCTTAAATCAAGGATCTTGGGGCTCAATAATAATAATAAAAT